>MCJB01049108.1:136672-210281 GCA_002018475.1 Nicotiana obtusifolia | reverse complement strand
ATCAAAAGGATCCTATCAACGCCCTACCACCCCAGTGGGAATGGAGAAGCCGAATCTACTAACAAAACAGTACTTCATAATCTCAAAAAGGGATTAACCGATGCCAAAGGGAGATGGAAGGAAATATTACCCGAAGTCCTATGGGCATATCGTACGACCGAGAAATCCAGCACCGGAGCCACCCCGTTCTCTCTAGTATATGGCGCCGAAGCTTTGATACCAGTCAAGGTCGGGGAGCCAAGTGTCAGGTTCTGGTATGCGACAGAGGAATCGAACTAAGAAGCCATGAATACGAACTTGGAACTGTTAGATGAAAGACGTGAAGCTGCCCTTGTTCGACTAGCTGGTCAAAAGCAAAGGATCGAAAGGTATTAAAATAGAAGGACCAACCTTCGATATTTCAATGTCGGGGACTTAGTACTAAGGAAGGTTACACCAAACACACGGAACCCAAATGAAGGGAAGCTGGGACAAAACTGGGAAGGACCTTATTATATCATTTGAATCACCGGAAAGGGATCTTACAAGCTCGGAACAGTGGATGGTAAACAACTACCAAACAACTGAAACATAAGTCACTTGAAACAGTATTACTACTAAGGTACGACCCTATTCTTTATTTTTATTTGCATCACGAACTAACATTTGCAGGTATAAAACGAGGTACCTTGGATTGGGGGATACGAGATATTAAGTTTGAAAGCACGCGTTGCACTCTTTTTCTTTTGAACCTATTTTGTCCCAAAATGGGTTTTACGGCAAGGTTTTTAATGAGGCAACTAGTAAATCGTGCTAACTTAGATTCGAAGGCCGATAGCAAATCAGTGACGACAGTATTCGAAGCCTATCTTCAATCGACCCCGAATACTGGGGGGCCACTTTAGCTTGGAAAGATATTCTGGGATTGAAGGGTCAAAGATCAATAAGATTTAATGTAAGGGCCAAACGGTCAAATGAACAGTGCCCAAATAGATTGATCGAACCCTAACACAAATTGTACACATGCTTGAACGAGAATAAAGAAAAGTATCTTGTATACAAACATCCTGCTTCCAATCAAACAAGCCTAAGGGCCACTTTAATTTTAGTTTGAATAACCATTCTCTCACTCGGGGACTTGTCCGAAAAACAAACTTATTCGACGGAGGAATGAGACCTATTAAGGCAAACCCCAAACTTTAAAGGCTAAGGCCATTTCGAGTTAACAGAACTCGAGGGAGGATGAGACCTATTAAGGCAAACCTCGAACTTTAAAGGCTAAGGCCATTTCGAGTTAACAGAATTCGAGGGAGGATGAGACCTATTAATGTAAACCCCGAACTTCAAAGGCTAAGGAAATTTCGAGTTAACAGAACTTGAGGGGGAATGAGACCTATTAAGGCAAACCCCGAACTTTAAAGGCTAAGGCCATTTCAAGTTAACAGAACTCGAGGGGGGAATGAGACCTATTAAGGCAAACCCCGAACTTTAAAGGCTAAGGCCATTTCGAGTTAATAGAACTCGAGGGGGGATGAGACCTATTAAGGCAAACCCCAAACTTTAAAGACTAAGGCTGTTTCGAGTTAACAGAACTCGAGGGGGGATGAGACCTAATAAGGCAAACCTTGAACTTTAAAGGTTAAGGACATACCAAATTAATAGTATTTGAGGGCTATGGTATTTCAGAAGTTGCAAAAAGAAAGCTTTACATATATACATCAAAACTCCCTTCCACAAAATCGAGCAACCTCGATACACAATATTAAACATGGGAAAAGATAAAACTCGGTCAGGAGAGACTTGGTCTCAACTGGATCCCCCCTCGATATCAAAATTTCTGAGGTCGTCTCATTCTTCAGATCCGACTGAATCCTCGGAATCATCCTCCTCCTGGAAGGCTAATTTTAGGCCTCAGCTCTCCTGGTATCTGCGATCTCTATTAATAAATCAAAGCCTCGAGCATGAATATATTCAAGGACAAGTCTGCGGGATTGCCACCTCATATGGTCAACCATATTCCTTTATTGATCTTGAGCAGCTTCAACATCGGCCTTATATTGAGCCACCAGTTCATCAGCTTCGGCTTTGACCACGGCAACTTCCGACTTGACCATTTTAGCTCTTTAGCCATATTATCTCGATCTGAGACAATCGTGCTGATCTGAGATTGGAGCTCGTCGATGTTCCTGGTTTGAGCCACGACTTTCTCCTTTGCCTCTCTAAGCTGAGCCTCTGCTGAAGCTAACTGTGCCTGAAATGTCTCTTTTTCCGAGGCCAGCTGATCCATCTTGCTGCTCCACTCATCGGCCTCAGCTCTAGCCATGCTTATTTGAGATTGAAGTTGATTAATCTAATCCAGCTTTTGCTCTACTTGCTCGACCAGCCAGCATTATCCTTCCAAGTAAGCTCCAGTTCGGCACGGAGGTTTATCATCTCCCCTTCGAGCCGTTCATAGCGTTTCGACTCTTCCCAAAATTGGAGAAAGGCTTCATGGTGAAGTACTGAGGCCTACAAGCATAAAGGAAGATGTTATGATTAATTGAAATTTTAAAGTACAAAACAAAGGACATAGAATAGAGCTTATCGAAAATTACCCGATTCAGCGCCTGTGTAGCTTCATTGAACAGGCAGGGCGCATCCTCCTCGTTCATTGCCTGATCCTCCTCGGTCACCAAGCACCGAAGATAACTGGCCACTCTGACGGGAGCAGAAAGAACCCTAGCGTCTTCAGGAATGATGAAAGATATCGATCGTTTTCGATCAGGGTAAGCGCTCGGCGCGGGAAATCGATCGACCAATTTTGGATTGAAGGAAATGCCGCTTGTATCAGTGGATGAGCTTTTCCTCGGTACCTCTAAATTATCGAGCCCAAGAACGTCTTCCGTGGATGCCGAATCAACACCATCAACAAAACCACGAAAAGGGTCTTTCGATCTATGATCTCCGTCCGGGGAACGTTCTTTTGCCATTTGGGCCTAGTTGAACGTTGATTCCGAGAAAGAGGGCGAATCAACCATCTCAATCGGACCCAAGACTCCCAGCGGTGCTCTCCTCGTATCTGGGGAAGCCCCAGTTCATTTCTCCACCTCGGGTCCCCCAACTTGGCGAAGGTCCGCTTTACTAGCCCCTAGTTCGGAGACCCTTCGCCCTTTAGATTGTGGCGGCACACTAGCCACAAGGTCGAAATCCTCTTCTTCCTCCTTAGACCCATCCCTCAATTGACGTAGCGAGTCCGAAGGTAATACTCAATCAATAGCACTCCCCTTGGGCTTGCGTGCCAATCTTTTCCTCGGTCTCTTCTTTCCGAGCTCTGAGGAACTTGGGGCCTCTTTTCTTTTCTTCTCTTTATCCTGCTTCGAAACAGGGGGCTCGCTGGGAACATCATTGCCTATGGGTGGAGGTCTCATCTCAACATCCTTTGATAAACATGCAAAATAAAGGTAAAACAAGTTAGAAATCGATAGCATAAAGAATTAAGCTCGAGTGTAACTTATCTCACCATGAAGTCGGGCCTCCCACCGAACTTTCGAAAGCTCGCGCCATGCGCACTCGAAATATGGTCTTTGGGATACAATCCCCTCGACCCATTATTTGAGATGAGGAATCTCATCCGGCTTCCGAGATACAGCTGCACCATATAAAATTAATAAGAGGAAGGGTGAAAGGGAGAACAGTAAACAAATTGATAAGCAGGGCTACACTTACGCTTCATATTCCATTTCTCAGGAAATGGCATATCCTTGGCCGGGATTAGGTCCGATGTTCTCACTCGAACAAATCGACCCAACCAACCTCGATCCTGATCCTCATCAATACTTGAGAATGGGGCTTTGCTTGCCGACGTGCAAGTTTTATCAACCCCCCTCGGTAGAGTCGGGGAGTATACAAACGCATGAGATGATCGACGATCAAAGGATATCCCTCGATCTTGTTTACAAAAAAACGGAGAAGGATGACTACCCTCTAGAAAGAAGGATGAAGGACTTCGTACCTTTTGCAAAAGGAAATAATGACCGGGTCCAAAGGGCCCAACGTGAAGGGATAAGTGTAAACACTTAAAAAAACTCTCTACGTGGGTAGTGATTGCTGCTTCAGGCGCAGGAACCACCACACAATTGTCAAACCAGTTACAGTCTTCCTTGACTTTATCGAGAACTCTGTCAGTGATTGAATAGATGTATCTCGTGACCGGTTCGTATGGCCCGGTATTGAGGAAGCTTTATCGACCTTGAAATCGACTCCGGTTGAACACCCGGTTGGTACAAACGCCTTCAGAGGGGGCTCTACTGTAGGTTCCTTAATGACGACAGGCGAAACGTCCTCAGCAGGTTGACAAGAAGAGGTAGTTCGTCTTTGAGGAATGGATTTTGAAGTCTTCGTCATTGTTTTGAATAGATGAAAAAATTAAAAGATACAGATGCAAAGGAAATTTAGTATGAAGATAGCTTGTGAGGTATTTTTAGAAAATCAGAAGGCAGGAGGTCTTGAAGATAAGAACGATGTAGTTTTATAAAAGAGCACGAACATTTGAATATAAAGGGTGAAAGAGGGTATTTATAGTCTCTCAAAACGGTGGTTCACATCCCAAAGCAGCAAAACGCCGACTGACACACACTTGATGCTTTAAAAGGCTTTTCTGATGGGACGTTTTCGATTTCCGTATCGCGTACGTCATAAGTTCACCGTCACTTCTCAGAATGAGAATTTGAGGCTCATATCATTTCTCGTCGTTACTCTCCAAAAAACGAGGGGACTATCTGTATACTATCGAAGTAAGGCCATCTATATGTGGTCGAAATCGAGCTCGACTCTATATGGTTAACATCGAGTTCAACTATTGCATGACAGATCGGGTTCGGAATGCGTAGGGTCGAAGATCGAACCCGAGCTTCATCGAAGCGGAACACGAAGACAGAATGTCCAACCTCGAGAACACCGAGCCCGTGGTCCGAAATCGAGCCTGACTCCGAAAATGTTCAAGGGAAGATCATTAAACCCTAATGATGGAAAACCGGAATATGCGTAATGAGACGAACATCACGGCAGGAATCTCGATACTAATCAATGGAACCGCTTAGTTAGCAAATCAGGAGATTTTTTACCTTGTGCGGAGATTTTTACCTTGTATAAAGTTGCACTAGATGTACGACCTCCCCACCATATAAAGGGAGAGTTGAACCATTTAAAAAGGACGTTTTTCACAAATCATCAATAAAGAGAAAAAACAGTAATATATTGCTCTCTTGAATCTTTTTATCATCAACTTGTTTCAATTTTCATTATAATCAGTTTCTGCCAAGAAGGATCAGCCAACGACCAAGAGTAACTAACTCGGGTAGTTTGCGTTTCTTTTCCATTTATCTCTTAATTTTAACTTTCGTTATATTATTCGTCATTTGTATCAAATTAGGCCACATATCCTTAAAATCACGTATAAATTCAATTGTTATCTGAAATTTAGGGTAAACACATAACTATATTTATTAGTATTCGATTATTTGATGGAGGTACAGAAATAAAGTTAAACCTTATAAATTAGTCTTCTCCTTAGCTATTTTGTAACTGCTTCCATAGATTTGTTTTCATCAATTTGTCTACAGGGCCTGCTGCTCTTCCCTATCGTTATATTGTCTTCAGTATCAATTTATGTGAGAACTTAAATTGGTCATCAAAGAATATAACGTTAGGTACATACACATAATATGTATAACATTCACGGCTGCTCTCTGATTTTACGATTGCTATGTTTATTTTTGGACTTCATGTTATGCAATTAATGGTAAAATCTAACAATTGTACTCTTTCCGTCCCAATTTATGTAGTGATGTATGACAAGATATTGAATTTAAGAAAGAAGGGTGTCTTGAATTTCTTCCTTTCATGAGAATGCAACTGGTCGCATAGCAATCATTATTAAACATTACAAGAGAAGAAGCATATTAATCCCAGACAATGCTTCAATATCAATATCAATAAATAGACAGGAGTTTTGACTATTTATTACGTTCGACTTCTACTAATTCATTGATGGGTATACCAATTACTCTTTTCATGTGTTTTCAGTTAAATGTGTCGAGAAAAGCAATTTCTTATACCAAAATCTTAGACTTTATTGTTGATGTGCCGAGAAGCCTTTAAATTTGTCTGCTGAAGCAATTCCTTTCACCAAAATCTTAGAGTTTGTTGTTCATAAAAATTGGAACATTGATAAGAGAAATCTATGGTGTATTGTGTATTTCCTTTCTCCAATAGGAAATTAAGCATCTCTACTATATACTAGCTAACATGTTTTGTTATCTCTTTAGTATGAGAGTCTCTTGGAAAATTGAAGTTCTTGCATGTATGCTAAGCAAAACTTGTAACTTTTACTGTGACTCTGCTCTTTTATTAGCTTAATATTACTCCCTCTGGTTTCAAAAAGATTAATTTCTTTCTATATTTAAAAATAATTTAACTTTAAATATTTTATTTTATTCTTAATGAATTTTTGTTATAGCTTCGGAAAAACTATGGCTTGTCAAAATCATAAGTTTTAAAAGTTTTATAGTAATACAAATATTATGAAATATTTGAAAATTATAACCGCAAAATTCCAAAAGGTTTTTATGTTTTTTCTTAAATATTGTACTTAACCAAACAGGGTCATGTAAAATCAAATTGATGGAATATTATGATTTTCTCTGGGAAAAAAAAACACTTAGCAACATTAAAATGCATAGCCATAACTCCCTTTATTCCAGTTTATGCGATAACATTATCTAATTAATTTGTTAAAAAAATAGCTTTTTAAACTTGAAAATAATTTAACTTAAGCTTCTCATTTTTACCCTTAATAAGAACTGTTATAACTGTATGACCCAAAATTTAGATATAGGTTTATACAATTAGATTTATAGTGAAAAAGGGTTAATCTTAGTCAATATTAATATCAAAACAATGAACCGAGTGTATTTAAGAAAGATGTCTCACACGTGTGCTATTGGATAGCAACAAATAATGACAATAATGGTGTAATCAATGACTCAAGAATATGAAAGAGAGCAATAAATAATATTAAATGACATTCAAGTAAATAGGTGGATAGAGGTCACCTCTTACGACCCCAAATCTCCCACCGTAGGATGCTCTAAAACTAGGTAAGCCTGACATACATAATGAAATAACGGAAATAACAATATAACTTCAAATTAAACCATCTAGCTACTGTAATAGAACTCAACAATACCGTTGACAATAACTCCTAAAATCTGGTGAGACTGAATCATAAACTTTACACGAATATACGGAAACATCCCTAATACATCACTGTCTAAATAAGGAGTATGCAATAGAAAAACAAGGATAGAGGGTGACTCCGAGGCCTACGAAAATTGACAGGTATACCTTGAAGTCTCTAATCTGGAAGCTCTACTCACTGGAACCTAGTGTGGCATGAGATACCTGGATCTGCACAAAAAGATGTGCAGAAGCGTATCATGAGTACACCAAAACGGTACTCAGTAAATATCAAACCTAACCTCGGTAGAGTAGTAATGAGGTCAGGTCAAGACACCTACTAGGATAAGAAAAAGAATTTGAACAAGTATAATACAGGTCACCGCGGGAGCCTTACATTTAGTTTTGAAAAATATTTTTTCCGAAATAAATACCCGCGTTTTAGCTCACCTTATCACACCTCATGGCTTCAAGTAGTTCTCCTACTAGCAGCATACGTATCAAGCTCACCTTATCTCACCACATGCGTATCAACCCCTAACCTTATACCACCGCATGCGTATCAATATCACAATATATCACAACTTGCAGCTTAAGTATCCAATTTCAACAACTTGGCAAAAGAATCAACAATATCAATGGTTCCACAATTAGCCCATGGCTCAACCACAATGTTTACAAGAGTCTCAACAATAGCAACTGAAAGTGAATAACTCTATAAGAATGGTATTTTCAACAATTTACAACTTTGCCTCAATGTGATCACAACTTTTACCACTTCAACACCAAAGCTCAATAATAAGATATCCGAAGAATAAACAACCTCAAGTAAGGTAGCTCAACAGTTAAATAATTAACAAGGCAAGAAGGAATAGTAACTTCAACTAAGCATGTAATGACAAATAGCAAGTAAAAGATGGGACAGGTATTAACAATGTCAAATAAGGCATATAAGGATAGATTAACGATGATGGGTATAACATGTTATGATAATTTGACTAAAGGCATGAAAATAATCTACATAGCTTAAACCAGTCAATTACCATATGTAGCCCGTGTACCTACTCGTCACTTTGCGTACACGGCTTTCATGTACCACAAATGGCACACAACCACTCCAATCCTAATGGGTAATTCTCCCACACAAAGATAGAAAAGATACTTACATCAAACAAGCTAAATCAATCTACTAGTAAGTCTTTTCCGTGAATATCCAACTCCGAACGGCTTGAATCTAGCCAAAATAACTTTATACCATAAATACAAACCATAGGAAACTATTCCGGAAAATAAGTTGCAATCTTCAAAGAAAATCAAAAAGTCAACCACGGGCCCGCGTCTCAGAACCCGACCAAACTTACTAAATTCGAACACCCATTCAATAAGAGTCCAACCATACTAATATTATTCAATTCCGACCTTAAATCGACCTTCAAATCCTCAAAATATAGCTTAGGAAGTTTTCACAAATTTTTCCAATTTTTCCAACTCAAAATACTAATTAAATGATAAAAACAATGATGTATTCATGTATAATAGTCAAATCCAAGTTAAAATCATTTACCCTGATCAACTCTTTGAAAATCTCTCTCAAAATCGCCCAAAACTGAGGTCTCTAACTCAAAAGATGAAAAATGGAAGCAAACCCTCGATCTACCCCCTTTGCGAACCAATAGCCACATCTGCGGCTCCCCACATGCGAAAAATCCATCACATGTGCGGCTTCTCATTAAGCCAGAACTTTCTGCTTCTGCAGTCTCCACCCGCTTCTGCGTGCAATGGCTCGCTTCTGCGAGCCCGCTTCTGCAAAAGCTTGACCGCACCTGCGATCCTCCCCCGCCAACTAAAAATCCGTTTCTGCGATAACCCAATTGCACCTACGTGTCAGTACCTGCGGCGAAGCCCACCGCAGGTGCGATGACACCAGAGCTTCAGAAGCCTTCAGTAATCAACTGTCCAAAAATGAACCCGATTTCATTCCAATTCACACCCGGGGCCCTCAGGACCTCGTATGAGCATACCATCAAGTTCCAAAACACATAACGAACCTACTCGAGGTGTAAAATCACATAAAGAAACATCAATTCTATGAAGCGCAACCCAGTTGAAACCTATTGAAACCATAAACATCCAAATTCCAAAACTAACGCCGATTCATACCAAACCAACTCAGATTGACCTCAAATTTTGCACACAAGTTTAAATGACACAACAGACCTATTCTATCTTCTAGAATCGGAATCCAAGTCCGATATCAATAAAGTCAACTCTCGGTCAAACTTCTCAATCTACCAAACCTTCAACTATCTAACTTTCGCCAATTCAGCCAAAACGGCCTACAGACCTCCAAATCAATATCTGAATATGCTCCTAAGTCCAAAATCATTATATGAAGCTATCAGAAACATCAAAACTCCATTCTGGAGTTGTCTACCCAAAGGTCAAACTTTGGTCAACTCTTTCAACTTAAGCTTCCCACTTTGGGACTAAGTGTCCCAATTCATTATGAAACTCACCCGAAACCAAACCAACTTCACGGCAAGTCATATAACCACAATATGACTGGCGAAGGCAATAAATAGGGAAACAGGGCTAAAATATTCAAAACGATCGACCGGGTCATTACATCACCTGATAAAAGTGAGATTCCCCAATAATTCCTTTGACAATGATAGACACTGATAAACATTTGAATATTTTGATCATTCTTGGTTCGGGGAGGAAAAGATAGATAAATATCCAAAAAAGTGAATTTTGTATGTATGTATGTGATAAAGAAAGAATCTTCAGAGAATGTCAATATGTTGTTCTTTTCAATAATTGTCCAATTCCCAGCCATAGCTATATATCTAACTATTTATAAGGGTACATGGGCCACAAAACCTAGATAGTACAACTGGGAAGGATATTCACTGGAATATTCTCTAGGAAATAATAATCCTAAAATTAGACACTACTGCTTTCAGAAAAGGAGTGCTCTTCCTCGTTCTCATTCTCTGTTGAGTCACTTAGACCTCGTCCATGATGCGTTGTCTTCTCGTTACATTGACCCTTTGAAGCCAGGTCATTGTATTCTATTGACAACACGTGACAGCCTCCGAAGGCTTCCTTTATGTTGACTTGGTCCACATATAACATGGTATTTTTTGCCCATACAGTTAGTATCTCCGCTTATTGTGGTCGTCCTTGTGGACGATTTCAATGAGTGGATAACAGCGGTCATGGTTGTGAAAAACCAAGCGGTGTGGCATTTCACGGACCTCATATTTCAATATCTTAATCTTCCCGGGTGATTCAATGGAACTATCTTGTCAACAAAAAGATGTGACGTCATGACGTCATCTATCATGATGATGTTTCCTGACCCGTTACATCGATACACGTACGACTCCTGATTGACTATGCCATTTCGATTCTAGTGGCAATCATGATGAGTCGTTTAGGGTTCGGTTCCTCTTCCCTATAAATAAGGATTGTTTTACCGGAACTCAGGTTTTACCTTCTTTAGAATCATCTTCGAGTTTTCTTCTCTTGCTAACTTATATCTGTTCTTCATAAATTCTTCTTCTAACTTTTCTCAACTTCCATAGTAATGTCGAACATTCCTTCTTGTGTAAATGAGGAAAACCAGCCCATTCCGTTAGCTGTTATGTTTCGCGTTAATGGGGAAGACACCATCCCTGTCGCTGAAGAGGAGGCTCTCCCTTTAGTAGAGGAGATCATCCCCCCAGAGGTGATGACTGAAAAATTCCAATCTTCAATGACAACCAAGCATTTAACTTATTTTAAAGTCAAATATGGCCTTCCCGACCACGTGGAGCTAATTCTTACTGATAACGATGAAGTACACGCCCGCCGTCCTGGGTACTGTGCCCCTTGTGCCTACCCGTTCACCATTGGCTACTCGTTCCCCCTCCGTCCACTAGTGGAGGAGTTTTGTCGTTATTATTAGGTTTGCCCAACTCAGTTTACCCTCTACGTTTATAAGGTGATCAAGATGCTATCATAGTTTGTTGAACTGATCGGTGTCGAGGTCATGGTACAACATTTGATTCACCTGTTTGCGCCCAACTTCTATCGAGGCACAATGTTGAACCTTCGACATCATGGAGGCAAGTCCTTAGTGATAAAAATGGATGATAAAGGTAGTCGACAATTCTGGCTCGACTTTTTCTTTGTCAAGACAGGGGCCATCGCGGCCGATGTCACAGGTTTCCCTAAGGCCTGGAATCATACTCGTAACTTCTAATACTCTTGTTTCTGCCTTTTCAAATATCTGCTCATTCCGAACTTGTTGAATAATCCTTCTTGTTCTGCAGCTACTGGTCGACCTCTTCATTTGGTGACGTATCTTGCCGACTGGGTTAGACAAGTTCTCCCCTGTACCTTGTGGATTCATGATTGGCTGAGCTTCTTTCAAAAGTTCAAACCGGCCCTTCCCTCAACAGGTACTTTCATTCTTCTGATCAGTATCACACTTGTACTTGCTTACATTGTCGTGCTTACCTTTTTGTGTTTCCTCCAGGTTTCGTCAGGGGGACTTCAAGAAGGAACATGGCACCCATGCCTTCGTTTAGGAGGACAAAGGGTTGCTACGCCTTCTGTTTCTGCCCCCGTCTCAACTACCACGTCTGCTTCCTCCTCGGTGCTCATTGTTGAGGACGATGAGGTTTCTCCACATAATGCGAACTTGAGACACCGCAAGAGGAAGGCCGTGGATGTAGGAGGAGGTATGCCCATGGTCATTGACTCGTTAAAGGATGAGATCGTGGCATAGGAGATTGCAACAATTTTTATTGGGGAGGATGCTGGGGCGGCCTCTGAGGTGCCTCAGTTAGAAGACATCAATGTAGTCGTGCCTTCGTGTCCCGAGGAAGGGACGGTCGCAGAGGGTGCGTTTGGTGATAGCTCTGTGCCTCTCGGGAGTGAGGAGGCCTCTTCTTCTAGGCCAGCAATGGATGCTTCTCCTGTCGATGGGAAAAAGGTAAGGGTCTCATCAAAAAGGGTGATGAGTCCGGTTCTGACATCGACCCCGAGGATCTTAAGATGATCGACGAGGGGACTACTCAGATCGAGGTTAGAATAGTGGGGGGTTCGAGAACTATCATGATTCTAATGGATTGTGATCTACTAAAAAACACTAAGGACATGTTCAACGCCCTCGGTATCTTCTGCTCTGAAGCCGAGCATGTGACTCTCTAAGAACTAAGTGGCGGCACGCTGTCGAAGAGCATCACCGACCTCGCTCTCAGGGTAAGTTTAGTCGTTTCTTGTTCTTTCTTATTTTCTTTGACTTGCTTCTAAGTTTTAGTTTTATACTTTTCTTTGGTTTGCAGACTATCATTTTGGAGATTGAAAGAATGCGGAGAGAGAAGAAGTAGAAAGAGATTTACCAGAAGCTGAAGGCTAAGTACAAGGAATTCCGCAGGATGTACTGGGACTCTCAGAGGCGACTATGCGAGGAAGGCGACATGCCGACCTTGAGGGAGGAGTTGAAATCGAAATATGAGGACTTGATGGCCGTCGAGGTTCAGCATTCCCGAGGAAATGTTGAAAAGGAAAGAAGAGGAGCTCGATTTAAGCAAAGCCATGGCGGCCCAATGTAGTGACCTCCAAAGTCAGGTGGTTCAACTGCAAAGTCAGTTAGATGGATGCCACCTTGAGATTGATGCTCTTAAGGGGGAGTCATTGAGAAGTAGCGGATTCTTGAGGAGGCGGAGTCCTCCAGAATGGAAGCTCGAAGGGGGGCTGCTGTTTTTGAGTTGGCGACAAAACTCTTCGTTCAGAATGAGACAATATCAGCAGCCGAAGCTAAGGAAGACAAGTTGTAGGAGTGAACTGGAGATTTGGGTAAGGAGACTCCGAGCTACTCGAGCGAGTTGCTACTATTGAGGCCGAGAATGCCCGATTGATCGAGCGGCCCTCTACATCTCATGCCTCTGAGTTCCCCAAGAGGTACGAGGAGTGGATCCTCACTGAAGCCTGATTGGACATGATCCGTGAGTTGAAAAAGACAGGCTTTGTCTTGATTCGGTCATTGAGGATGCTCGAGTCAAAGCTCGTAAGTCCCGGCTCACCTGTGACTATGATTACCACACCTCAGCCTGATTTCAAGGAAGACGATAAGGGAGGTGTGTACTAGCTTGCGTATAGCCCTATGTATGACTGCTTATGGTTAAGGCGGGGAAGGAGAGGATGGTGGAGATCAGGGAGGCGACGACCATTGAATGCTTATCTTTTTTGTTTTTGTTCAACTTTTGTAATGTATCTTTTATTGGCGTCTTTGAACGTCTTTGTAAAACTTTCCTATGAAATACAACAGTTTGTTTTGGTTTCATACGTACCGTTTTTTCTTTGTGCATTCTTGTTTTTGTACTTGTGTTTTGTTTCTATATTTTCTTCATTGTTATCTTCTACTCGAGTTTAGGCCGAGGGCGGATAAGTGTTGTTCAAATGGATCGAACGTACCGTTGAGTTAGGTCGAGGCTGAGGGCCGATAAGTGTTATTCGAGCTGGTCGAAGTTTCCTTTCATCGAGTCGTGGCCGAGGGCTGATAGGTGTTGTTCGAGCTGATCGAATGCACCTTTTCGTTTAAGTCATGGCCGAGGGCTAATAGGAGTTGTTCGAGCTGGTCTAACGTACCTTTGATTAAGTTATGGCCGTGGGCCGATAGGAATTGTTCGAGTTGGTCGAACTTACCTTTTATTAAGTCATGGCTGAGGGCCAATAGGAGTTGTTCGATCTAGTTGAACTTACCTTCTATGAAGCCGTGGCCGAGGGCCGATATGTGTTGTTTGAGTTGATCGAATGTATCGTTTTGTTAAGTTGTGGCCGTGGGATGATAGGAGTTGTTCGAACTGGTCGATCTTACCTTTCATTAAGTCGTGACCGAGGGCCAATAGGAGTTGTTCGAACTAGTCGAACTTACCTTCTATTAAGTTGTGGCCGAGGGCCGATAGGAGTTGTCGAATTGATCGAACTAACCTTTAAGGAGACCAGTTTCAATGAAAGTGTATCTTATTTATTTCAATATTATTGCTTTGATTACATCATTTCACCCTTAGGAAATATTTGGAGAAAATTACAAGTTTTGGGTGTTGGTTGGCATTCCAGTCCCAGTATATCTAGTCCATTCATTGTTCGACTTGGAGATTCTTGAGGAGTCGGACAATGAAAAATATGTCTGCTCTTACTACTCCAACTCAAAGTGTCACGCTCGTCACACTGTTAAAAATCTCCTTGTGAATACACTATTGGGACAAAACTCAAGTAAGGGAAGAAAGAGTAGGACTTACGTGGCATTTCTTGTTTTTCATAAGTTGAAGTATTTGAGGTGGCTGATATTCCAATTGTTTGGTAGGAGCTTCCCTTCCATGATTTGGAACTACGAGGCGGTACCCCAATAGTGACCCATGTTGATCTTTCTCTATTTGCTGTACTTGTTTTTGGTTGTTTTGTTTCCTTCCGTGATGTATTATTTGCCTTGATTCTGTGTAGCTAACTCTTGGTTACTCCTTCATGTTTCTTTTCCTTGTCATTATTATTATATTGCTAAATCTTTCATCCTGTTTCTTATTATTTCCAGTAGGACCTTGACCTAACCTCGTCATTACTCTACCGAGGCTAGGCTTGTCACTTACTAGGTACCGTTGTGGTGTACTCATGCTACACCTCTGCACATCTTTTTGTGCAGATCCAGGTACTTCCTATCAATCCCGGCACGAGTGAGCTGAGTTCGCATTTTGAGACTTCAAGGTACACCTGCCCGCGTCCGTAGGACGCGGAGTCACCTTCTATCCATTTTTATATTTTCCTTCTTCACTAGATATAGTTGTATAGGGATGACTTTGATATTGGCATAGACTTGTGACTTGTATTTCGCCTGGTTTTGGGCAAATGTGTATATACTGAGTTGTGGATATTTTCCTTATACTAGTTGTTGGATTTTGTGCCTTTTATTATTATTTCGGTTATCTCTGCATAAATGTTAGGCTTACCTAGTCTTAGAGACTAGGTACCGTCACGATATCCTACAAGGAAAATTGGGGTTGTGACAAGTTGGTATTAGAGCTCTAGGTTCATAGGTGCTACGAGTCACAAGCAAGTGTAGTAGAGTCTCGTGGATTGGTCTGAAGACGTTTGTACTTCTCTTTGGGAGGCTATGGAACTATTAGGAAAAGTTTCATTTCTTTGATTCCTTATCGTGCGAATTTGTTGACTTCGGAATTCTAAATCTCTGTCTCTCTATTCTCTCACAAATGGTGAGGAAACGTACTGCTGGATCTGATGATCAAACACCACATACTGTACTAGAGCCATAAGAGGCCGGGGCTGAGGCAGAGGACGAGGACGGGCATGTGGTGCAGCCAGAGCACCTGCCCGGGTGGCTATGTAGGAGACACCAGTAGCTCTATTTGGAGAGCACACCCGTTACCACCCCAGCACTTTAGGAGAACCTCGCCTAGTTTTTGAGCATGTTTGGCGCTTTAGCTCAGGCAGGGTTGATTCCACTTGCTCTTTCCACATCTCATGTCGGGAGAGGAGCACAGACTCCCGCCGCCGGCACCCCAGAGCAGCGGGTCCAGGTTGACCAGACCCTAGAGGTCATACCAGTGCAGCCGGTTATCCCAGTTCAGGCGGTTGTCCTAGTTCAGCCCGAGGGTAGGGCAACAGCTTCCGAGGGGGAGCAGATTAGGCTCGAGAGGTACAAGAAGTACCACCCTCCTACTTTCAGCGATTTGGCTTCAAAGGATGCCAAGGGTTTTCTTGAGGAGTGCCATCGTATCCTCCGTACTATGGGTATTGTGGAGTCGAGTGGGGTTGCTTCCACTACATTCCAGCTTAAGGGAGCGGCTTATTAGGCGTATGAGTTGGGTAGCTCGGTCGAGGCATCTTCACTCACCTGGGATCAGTTCTCAGAGATGTTTATGAGGGAGTTTGTTCCCCAGTGTCTTAGGGATGCATGGCACATAGAGTTTGAGCAGTTCCACCAGGGTTCTATGACCGTATCGGAGTATGCAGTCTGATTCAGTGATTTGTCCACGCATGCAACGGCCTTTGTTGCTATTGTCAAAGAGCGAGTTCGTCGATTTATCGAGGGGCTCAACCCTGGCATCAAATTCAGCATGGCCCCAGAGTTAGAGATGGACATCCCATACCAGCAGGTAGTGGAGATCGCTAGGTGATTGGAGGGTATGTGGGCCCGAGAGAGAGGAGAGGGAGGCCAAGAATCCTTGAGATTCTTGTACATGTAGTCGTGTCTATGCACTAGTTACAGCCCGTCATGGTAGGGGCTATGTGAGCCACCTTGTTCATTTAGCACTTCCACCTTCCAGCCACTCACGGGCCTCAGGTTCCCCATTATGCACCGCCATTGTCTAGTGCACCTCCTGCACGGGATGCTTTCAACGGTCAGTCCGGCCGACCAGGCCCGAGCCAGTTCTAGCAGCCATATCCTTCGAGACCTTGTTTTGAGTGTGGTGACACTTGTCATATGGTGAGGGACTGCCCCAGAATCAAGAGGGGTACACCTCCATAGACTACTCTGGCCCCCCGTATTCCATAAGGCCCTCAGGCTTCTCAGGCCATGGTTACAGTTGCCACTCCACATGCATAGCCAGCCATGGGTGGAGGTCGGGCAGCTAGAGGTCGCCCTAGAGGGGGAGGCCAGGCCGGATATTATGCTTTTCCTGCTAGGATGAAGGCGGTTACATTCGACTCATTTATCACAGGTATTGTTCCGGTTTGTCATTGAGATGCATCAGTCTTATTTGATCAGGGCTCCACTTATTCCTATGTATCATCTTATTTTTCTCCATATTTAGGTATATCCCGTGATTATTTGAGTTCCCATGTCTATGTGTCAACGCTTGTGGGAGATTACATTGTTGTTGACCGTGTGTATCGGTCGTGTTTAGTTGTTCTTGATGGTTTTGAGACCAGAGGTAATCTATTGTTGCTCAGTATGGTAGCTTTTGATGTTATTTTGGGCATGGACTGGTTATCGCCTTATCATGCTATCCTTGATTGTCATGCCAAGACGGTGACGTTTCATATGCCAAGTTTGCCGCGGTTAGAGTGGAGAGGTGCTTTAGATTATGTTCCTAGTAGGGTGGTATCTTTCCTTAAGGCGTAGCGGATGGTTGGAAAGGGATGTGATGCGTATCTAGCATATGTGAGAGATGTTAGTGTTGATACTCCTACTTTTGAGTCAGTTCCGATAATGACGGATTATCCAGATGTATTTCCGGCGAATCTTCCGGGTATGCCGCCCTACAGGGATATTAATTTTGGCATTGATTGGTTACCGAGAACTCAACCAATTTTTATTCCACCATATCGTATTGCCCCATCAAAGTTGAAGGAGTTAAAGGAGCAGTAGCAGGAGTTGCTCGATAAGGGTTTCATTCGGCCCAGTGTATCACCTTGGGGTGCTCCGGTCTTGTTTGTAAAGAAGAATGATGGTTCCATGCGCATGTGTATTGATTATCGCCAGTTGAACAAGGTTATAGTGAAGAACAGGTATCCATTGCCACGCATTGATGACCTATTTGATCAGCTACAGGGTTGTTCTCCAAGATTGACTTGCATTTAGGCTATCTTCAATTGAAGATTCAGGAGCCAGATATCCCGAAGACTGCCTTCAGGACTCGGTATGGTCATTACGAGTTCCTTGTGATGTCATTTGGGCTGACCAACGACCCAGTAGCATTCGTGCACTTGATGAACAGTGTATTCCAGCCCTATCTTAACTCATTCATAATTGTGTTTATTGACGATATTCTGGTGTACTCTCCCAGCTAGGAAGATCATGAGTAGCAACTGAGGATCGTGCTTCAGACCTTAACAGAAAAGAAGTTGTATGCAAAATTTTCAAAGTGTGAATTCTAGCTTGATTCAGTGGCATTTTTGGGTCATGTAGTGTCGAGTGAGGGGATCAAGGTAGATCCGAAAAATATTGAAGCAGTGCAGAGTTGGCCCAGACCCTCTTCAGCTACTGAGATCCGGAGCTTGCTTGGTTTGGCAGGGTATTACCGTCGAGTCATAGAGGCTTTCTCATCTATTGCCGCACCTATGATCAGATTGACCCAGAAGGGTGCTCTGTTCAAGTGGACCGAGGAGTGTGAGGAGAGCTTTCCAAAGCTCAAAACTGCCTTGACGACAACCCCATTGTTGGTATTGCTTATGGATTCGGGGTCTTATGCTGCGTACTACGAGGCGTCGCGTATTGGTCTTGACGCGGTGTTGATGCGGGATGTTAAGGTGATTGCCTACGCGTCTAGACAGCTGAAGGTGCATGAGAAGAACTATTCTGCCCACGACCTTGAGTTAGCAGCTATTGTTCATGTCTTCAAGATTTGGCGGCACTATTTGTACGGTGTCCCTTGTGAGGTCTATGCCGACCACTGGAGTCTACAACACCTGTTCAACACCTGTACAACACCCGAGCGGATCTTCTATTGCTCGATATGACCGACTTTGGGGTCATCCTGGGCATGGATTGGTTGTCTCCATATCACTCCATCCTTGATTGCCATGCCAAGAATGTTACCTTAGTGATGCCAGAGTTGCCTAGATTGGAGTGGAAGGGTTCGTCTATCAGTACATCCAGTCGAGTTATCTCCTTTTTGAAAGCTCGACACATGGTCGAGAAAGGTTATTTGTCTTATCTAACTTATGTCCGGGATACTACTATAGAGACTTCTGGGATTGATTTAGTGTCCGTGGTCCGGGAGTTTTCCGATGTGTTTCCTTCTGATTTTCCAGGTATGCCACCCAGTCGTGATATCAATTTCTATATTGATCTGGCTCCATGTACCCAGTCTATATCTATTCCACCATACTGCATGGCTTCGAAAGAGTTGAAGGAGTTGAAGGAATAGCTTGAGGAGTTGCCAGCAAAGGGGTTTGTCAGACCGAGTGTGTCGCCTTGGGGTGCACTGGTGTTATTTGTGAAGAAGAAAGATGGGACTGCGCGGATGTGCATTGATTACCGCCAGTTGAACAAAGTTATCATTAAGAACAAGTACCCATTATCGTGTATTGCTAATTTGTTTGACCAGTTATAGGATTCTAGGGTGTTCTTTAAGATCGACTTGAGATCGGGGTACCATCAGCTGAAGATTCGGGATTCCAATGTTTCGAAGATGACTTTTCGGACTAGATATGGCCATTATGAGTTTCTAGTGATGTCTTTAGATTCGGCAACGTTTATGGATTTTATGAACCAGGTATTCAGGCCATATATTGATTTGTTTGTCATTGTCTTCATTGATGACATTTTGATATACTCGCGTAGCATGGGGGAGCACGAGCAGCATTTGAGAGTGGTGCTTCAGACCTTCCGGGAACAGAAATTATATGCTAAGTTCTCCAAGTGTTAGTTCTGGTTGGATTATGTGGCATTCTTGGGGCATGTTGTGTCAGGCAAGGGCATTAAGGTGGTTCCCAAGAAGATCGAGGTAGTTCAAAGTTGGCCTCGTCCTACCACAGTGACTGAGATCAGGAGCTTCTTGGGGTTAGGAGGTTATTATCGTCGGTTTGTGGAGGGCTTTTCATCTATTGCAGCACCTTTGGCTAGATTGACCTAGAAGGGCGCTCCGTTCCGATGGTCTGATGATTGTGAGGCGAGCTTCTAGAAGCTCAAGACTGCATTGACTTCAGCACTAGTGCTAGTGTTGCCTTCCGGTTCAGGGATGTATACAGTGTATTGCCACGCTTCACGCGTTGTCTTGGGTTATGTATTGATGTAGGAGGGGCGAGTTATTGCATATGCTTCATGTTAGCTGAAGCCCCATGAGAAGAATTACTCTATACAGGATTTGAAGTTGCCCACAATTGTTCATGCTCTCAAGATCTAGAGGCATTATCTTTATTGGGTGTCGTCTGAGGTTGACACCAATCATCGCAGCTTGCAGCATTTGTTCAAGTAGAGGGATCTCAATTTGAGGCAGCGCAGGTGGCTTGAGTTACTAAAAGGTTATGATAGTACCATCCTTTATCACCAGGGCAACGCTAATGTAGTTGCGCATGCCTTGAGCAAAATGGCAGAGAGTATGGGCAGTTTGGCATTCATTTCAGCAGAGGAGAGGCCACTAGCTTTGGACATTCAGTCCTTAGCTAACAGACTCGTTAGGTTGGATATTTGAGAGCCCATCCGAGTTTATGCATGTGTTATCGCCTAGTCTTCACTATTCGAGCAGATCAAGGCTCATCAGTTTGATGATCCGCACCTGTAGTTCTCAGAGAGACGGTACTGCAGGGTGGTGCCAAGGAGGTTACTATCGGTGGTGTTTTGCGACTCTAGGGTTGCCTATGTATTCCTAATGTTGATGGCTTGAGGGAGGAGATCCTAGAGAAGGAACACAATTCTCGATATTTTATTCATCCAGGTGCTACAAAGATGAATCACGACCTGAGGCACCATTATTGGTGGCGGCGGATGAAGAAGGACATAATTGAGTATGTAGCGAGGTGCCTTAATTGCCAGCAAGTTAAGTATGAGCATCAAAGGCCAAGTGGCCTACTTCAGCAGATGTCCGAAGAATACGTGGAAATGGGAGCGCACTACTATGGACTTCGTAGTTGGGTTGCTGCGAACCATGCAGAAGTTTGATGCAGTTTGGGGAGGTCGCTTATGAGCTTGTTTTGCCTCCTGGTCTATCAGGAGTTCATCCGATATTTCAAGTGTCTATGCTCCAGAGGTATCATGCCGACAGGTCGCATGTGTTAGACTTCAGCACAGTTCAGGTAGATGAGAGCCTAGGTTATGAGCAGCCAGTTGCCATTGTTGACAGACAGGTTCTCTTGTTGAGGTCTAAGAAGATTTCTACAGTAAAAGTACAGTGGAGGGGCCAAACAGTCGTGGAGGCGACTTGGGAGGCCGAGAAGGACTGCGGAGCTTATATCCACACTTATTTAGCACTCCAGGTATGATTCTAGACCTGTTCGAAGACGAACGTTTGTTTAAGAGGTGGAGAATGTAAACCCGACCGGTCGTTTTTCTTTCTAGATCCCTGTTCCCCTAAATAAGACTCATCGTATGTGCTTTACTGTTGTATGACTTGCGGGGATGGTTAGTTTGGGATTTGGAAAGATTCAGGTTGAAATCGGAACACTTGGTTCCTTAGTTTGGCTTTAAAGGGCTGAGTTTGACTTTGGTCAACATTTTGAGTAACGACCTTGGAACCGGGATTTGACGGTTCCAATAGGTTCATATGACGATTCTGGACTTGGACGTATGTTCGGATCGGGTTTTGGATGACCTGGGAGCGTTTCGGCGCTTAATGATGAAAGTTGGCTTATTGAAGGTATAAAAGTTCTTTGAATTTGGCTTGGAGTAGGTTTTGGTGTTATCGAGGTCCGTTTGTGATTCCGAGCCAAGGAATAGTTCTGTATGGTGATTTAAGACTTGCACACAAATTTTAGTACCCTCCGAGTAGTTTAAGTATGAATCGACGCGTTCGAAGTAAGTTGGAAGAATTTAAAGTTCAGAAGCTGATCCTATTGGTTTTGGGTTGCGATTCTTAGTTTTATTGTTGTTTTCCACATTTCGAGGGTGCGAGCTATCCGTTTTATGTTTACAAACTTCTTAGTATGTTTGGACGAGGCCTCAGGGGCCTCGGGTTCAATCCGGACGGTGCACGGATCGATTTAGAGCTCAAAAAGGCTGCTGATGCACCAGATCTGGTGTGCCCTCACCTGCGAGCTTTTGGTCGCAGATGTGAACTCTTGGCCGCAGAAACGGCTTTGGGTAATTGGCCGGTGGTGCACAGATGCGGAGAAGCACGCGCATAAGCGGCCTCGCTTTTGCGATGAATAGCCAGCAGGTGCAAGGGGGGCCGTAGATCCGCTTCACCATCCGCAGAAGCGAAGCCAGCCAGCCTAGGCATTTTCGCAGAAGCGGACCTTGTTATACAGCAACAGTGCTGCAGATGCAGCCCTATGACCGCAGATGCGGAAGTCCTGGAGGCAGAAGGCTTAATTTATTAAGGGACTTAAGCCATTTCTAACCTATTTCTCTCACTTTTTGGGTGATTATGGAGCTTCTTGAGAGGAGTTTTCACCTAGCAATTTGGAGGTAAGTAATTTCTATCCAATTTGAATTAAATACATAGATCATGGGTAGATTTTAGCATGTACATTTGTGATAATTATGGGTTTAGATGAAAAACATTAGGTTTTGATAAAAATAGAATTTAACCACGAAAATGATTATAGAATGGAATGAAAATTATATATTTGAGTTCATAAGGTTATGAGTAACGACTTTCTTTGAAAATTTCAGAATCCGAGCAGGTGGGCCCTGGGGAGAATTTTAAAAATCTTCCAATTTAAGGTAGTTACTCTAATAGCTTAATCATTACCTTTTGAGCGTGTATTGATTAATTTATATAACATTTGACTAGTTTTGGATTGTTCGGCACCGAGTTAAGGCTTTAGTGTGAATTTGAGGCCGGAAAGCGAGATTTGAGATAAGGTAAGTCACTTGCCTAACCTTGTAAGAGGAAATTGGTCGCATAGGTGATTTAAATTACTATTTTCTTCTAATTGTGGGAGCTACGTACGCACGAGGTGATGAGAGTCCGTGCATAGCTACTAACTATGCTTATGTCCGGGTAGTTTAGGACCCGAATCATGAAATACTTGTAATGTTGCGCCCCACTTGTTAATTAAAGTGCCTAATTTTTACTTACTTGAGTTTTGGTGGGTTACTTAACCGTTAATAAAAATTGTGTTGAGTTGTACATTAGCCTTATATTAGCTCTTAAACCGATTATTTATAAAGTAACCTCTCTGCTTGTGGAGCGGACCGAACGCCTCGGCAGTAGATAGATACATTTATGATTGTGCCGCTCGATCCTCGGCAGTGTACACATTATTCTGGATCGGGCCGTATGACCTCGGCATAATCGTACGTGATAATGCTCGAAGTGCAATTATATATTTGATACATTTTCCTGGCTTGAGAGGCTAAAATTATATAAGACAAATTTATTTGGGACTTACCATGCGTGAAAGAATTATTTACTTTCTGCTTGTTATTGAGTTATTATTAGTATTTAAATAGCCCATGCTTATCTAGGATTATGTATTTCTTTACTATTAGCCCATAGTAAGTGTCAATGTCGACCCCTCGTTACTACTTCTTCGAGGTTAGACTTGATACTTACTGGGTACATGTTCCTTATGTACTCACGCCACACTTCTGCACTAACCGTGCAGGATCTGAGGCAGGTGTATCTGGCGGTCATACCGACGCGCATCCCCGATACCCTGAGGCCTAGTGGTGAGCAGCTTCCTGAGCCGTTCTGCAGCAACTAGAGCCTTTCTTCTGCACTTATTTTCTGTCTATGTTATTTCAGATAGTAGTTAGAGTTTTGTATATTCTACTAGTGTTCATAACACTTGTAACACCAGGTCTTGGCACACATTCTAGTAGACTTCATGGTTTTTGGAGTATTTATATATCTTTGATTGCACTCAGTTGCTTTCGTTTGTTCATTAAACTTTCTACTTCTTGAGTCTCTTAATAAATAGAATTTAATTACTTGAAAATCTATTAAAAAGAGTAATTACGTAGTTAGTTCATCGTTGGCTTGCCTAGCGGTATCGTTGGGCGCCATCACGACCTATAGGAGAAATTGGGTCGTGACAATATAAGTTTTTTTGTGTGTGTATGTATATAAATATATATACAATTTAGGATGTTATTTATGTAGATTGTAAATAATAATAACCTATAAGTGTTTGACCATTTTGACCGCTAATACTGACCAATTTCAGTCGGTAGCTCTATAATTATATTAAAAATAATTTTTCATTAGGGAAAAACAATAATTGATCCTGGACGGAAAAAGATAAATTGAAATTTTCGACCGTCATCGGTCGGCAAACTATAAATATTTTAATTAAACTTTGTAATTATATTAAACATAATTTTTTATAATCGAAAAAATTAATTAATCCTGAGCGAAAAAGAACAAATTGGAGTACTCGACCGACGTCGGTCAGTATCTATAAAAATTGTAATTAATCTCTTCTTTGGTAGATAGTATGTAGGTCTGACCAGGCTTTGGTCAAAGATTGACCATTTTTCGACTGCAGTCGGTCGGAGTTTTTGACTGTGTCAGATAAAGTAAATTTTCTTTGTTGTGGGACCTCTTTTTCCGACCGACTGTGGTTGGCATATTTATGTATAATTTGTTAATTGAATGTTTCAACCAATTTCCTTTTTTTCCGACCGATATCGATCGATTTTTTATTCCGATCAATTTCGGTCGGTACGCTCTGGACGGATTTTGACATTTTTCTTGTTGTGTAAAATTACTAATATATGCAGTCGAAGTTTATTGTATATACTGTTATAGTATCCAATTGCATTATTGTTGTATACCACAATGATATACAAAAGCTGAATAATGTAATCCGCCAGTATACAACATACACACCTGCGGGATAACATGGCTTAACAGTGACTGAACATCAATTTACTCTATTATTTCTGAATTCCAATTTCCTTTGGTTTTTTAGCGTCTTCAATAGTGACTGGAGATCCAGTGAAGGATCATGGATTGTGACAACAAGGATATTGAGCTTGGTATATTGGCGTCCAACCAAATCCCTAGTGCTACTACGAGTAACTGAATTTCTTTCATGTACGGGTTTCTCTTAAAACATATACGTATTTGTTTTTCTAAAATGAAGGTATGACGTATATTGCTCTAGGCAAGGTATTATGGGGCAGTTTCAGTTGCTTTTGTTTGTTGAAAATGCCTTTATTTAATCATCAGATGCTATCGAGTATCTAAATATTTCAAACTAGGATAACAAAGCTCTTTTGTCCATAGCTATCTGTCACGACCCCAATTTTTCTCCGTAGGATGTCGTGACGGCACCTAGTTTCTAAGACTAGGTAAGCCTAACAAACATGCGAAATAAATGAAATGATAATTTAAATCTCAAAAGCATCAACAACTATATGAAATAAAATCTACAACTCTACATGTACATCTCCCAAAACCCGGTGAAAACATAAGTCACAAGCTCTAGATACACAACTGAACACTCCAATACATCACTATCTATAAAGATATAAAGAAATAAGAAAAAACAGGGTAGAAGGGGACTCCGAGGCCTGCGGACACGGGCAGGTATACCTTGAAGTCTCCAAAACAAGCAACTCAACACGCTAATACCGAGGCTGATAGGATGTACCTGCATCTGCATAAAACATGTGCAGAAGCGTCGTATGAGTACACCACAATGGTACCCAGTACGTGTCAAGCCTAACCTCGGTAGAGTAGTGACGAGGTCAGGTCGAGCCCCAACTAGAGATAATAAGAAGCAAGACAGAAAATATAATTACATACTGAAATAATAGTGAAGGGAAACAATAAAGAAACTACAGAAAGTAACAACACGGAAATCAAGGAAGCTAACAAAATCACGAAAAGAAAACAAGGATTATACATGTTAAGGAAAACAACAACCTGACAACGCAGCAAATAGAGAAGATCAACAGGGGCACTCCCGAAGTACCGCCTCGTAGTCCCAAATCATAAAAATAAATCACAATCTTTTCTTATATCACCGCGGGAGCCTTACATTTAGTTTTGAAAATTATTTTTTTCGAAATAGCACCCCATGTTTTAGCGCACCTTATCACATTGCATGGCTTCTAGTAGTTCCCCTACTAGCCATGCGTATCAAGCCCAGTTTATCTCACCGCATGCGTATCAACACCCAGACCTTATACCGCTGCATGCGTATCAATAATCACAAAGGCACGGCAGAAACCTCGTGCAAATAGTAACAACCGCACGGTAGAAACCTCGTGCAAACAATAACAACAGCACGGCAGAAACCTCGTGCACACAACCATACAATCACCTCAACAATAACACGGAAGCCAAAACGTAACAACTAAATAAAATGACACTCACAATTTACACCTTGCCTCAACAGAAACCACAATCTTTGTAACTCAACACCAAACTCAATAGCAAGATATTTCAACGATAGAAAATTTCAAGTAAAGAATTTTCATAGTTAAATAATGAATACGGAATTAAGAAAGCAAGATATTCAACTAAACATGTAGTGCAAGTTGCAAAATAAGAGATAAGACAAGTAGACATGTGAAATAAGGTTAAACATGGTGACTATAACATGCTAAAGTGACTCAATTATGACATGAAAAAGAAACTACGTAGCTAAAATTGGAATCCCAACATTTAGCCCGTGTATGCACTCGTCACCTTGCGTACACAGCCTTCACATATCATAAATTACCACAACAGTACCAAATCCTAAGGGAAATTTTCCCCACACAAGGTTAGAAAAGTCACTTACCTCAAGCCACGCAAAATCAATCAATTAGAAGGCCTTTCCTTCGATTTTCCAACCCCGAACAAAACAATTTCATACTATATTATAGCTATAGGAAATTAATTTAAATGAATAATTATGATCTTAGCAAAGAATTGAAATATCGCTCCGAAAAGTCAATGCGGGCCCGCGTCTCGTAACGCGACCAAAATTAATTCGAATCATACAAGAATTACACAAATCCAATACCAAAATCTCGCTCAAATCCCCAAAATTCGACGTAAGAAGTCACCTCCATTTTCTCTAATTTTTCAACCCAAATCCCTAACTAAATGATGAAATCAAAG
Source organism: Nicotiana obtusifolia (assembly GCA_002018475.1). Taxonomy (NCBI): domain Eukaryota; kingdom Viridiplantae; phylum Streptophyta; class Magnoliopsida; order Solanales; family Solanaceae; genus Nicotiana; species Nicotiana obtusifolia. Next base: position 183,411 of record MCJB01049108.1, on the reverse strand, counting down.
ATAAATTAGTGCAATTTAATCATAAACGAGTCAAGAACTCTTACCCCAACAATCCCTCTGAAACCTCGAAAATTCGCCTTAAACTGAGCTCTCAAAGTCCAAATTGAGTAATATGAAATAAACCCTCGATTTTGAAACTTAAGTCCGTTGCCCAGTTATATACACTATACGATCGCGAAGAACAAAATTACCAATAGCTCAAAAATCTTCTACGCGAACACGAAAAATATCACGCAAACGCGTACCACTACCTCGCCAAGCTACGCGATCGCACAACACCTCACGTGACCACAATGAAGAAAATGCGTGAACTACAGACCCCCCCCCCAATCCTGCTACGTGATTGCGTCTGCCTTCACGTGTTCGCGATTCACTAGAACCCAGCCTTCCACGATCGCAGGCCTCTTCAAGCGATCACATAGAACAAATTCTCCCTAATGCCAAATTAGCCTTTGCGATTGCATTAGCCCAATCGCGATCGCATAGAAGAACACCAGAAGCACCAGATTCAGCAACTTCTCAATGATCCGAAATGCGCCGAACATGGTCTGAATTACACCTGAGGCCCCCGGGACCTCAACCAAACATACCAAAAAGTCCTAAAATATGATACGTACTTAGTCGAGGCCTTGAATCACATCTAACAACTCAAAAAAACGAATCGTACTCCAATTCAAGCCTAAGGAACTTCTAAACTTTTAACTTCTACATTTAATGTCGAACCCTACCAAATCAAGTGCGATCGACCTCAAATTTTGCACAAAATTCATAATTGACATTACAGACCTATTCCAACTTTCAGAATCGGAGTCCGACCCCGATATCAAAAGGTCCACTCCCGGTCAAACTTCCCAAAATCTTCCAACTTTCGCCAATTAACGCCGAAACAACCTACGGACCTCCAAATCAACGCCCGGACATGCTCCCAAGATCAAGATCACCCTACGGAGCTATTGAAACCGTTAAAACTCCATTCCAGAGTCGTCTTCTCACAAGTCCAACTACGGTCGACTTCTACGACTTAAACTTCCATTTTAGGGACTATGTGTCCCATTTTACTCCGAAATTCACCCGAAACCAAAATCAAACATTACGACAAGTCACATAACCACAGTATAACACATAAAAGGCAATAAATAAGGGATCAGAACTAATACACTCAAAACGACCGGCCGAATCGTTACATCATCAAATGTCAGCAAGAGTTGTAGGATTTTCCTTTGTTGGGTGATTGGCTTGCTAGAAAGTCCATTTGGACCTCTTGTTGCGTTCAAGTTCTTTATATGATTGTTTTTGTTAGATTAGTATAATCATCTTTTACTGTCTTAAAAAATTGCAAATAACACTAGATACAATTGACCTAATAATACAAATTCTTCTTTGGCTGCTAAAGCTTGGTTCGTTCTTGATGGTTGGTTTGCTGTGGTCTCTAAAGAGGACATTTCCATATATTTTCTAGTCCACTGGTCATTGGATTGACAACTGGTTTTCTCGGAAGCCTTACTACCATTAGTGGTTGTAACCAAAAGATGCTCGATCTTATTGTTGAAGGCCAATGGGTTTTTGTAGTTCTTTGCTATATCATAGGTATATTTTATTTTCGTGCATAGATGTACAGTTGCTTTGCCTGTGCCATGTTAGATGTAACCCTTATTTTGCTCATTAAAGGACCACCATTTCTTGTTTTTACTTGCTAATTGATGTGCTATGAATTCTCGTAGGTTTATTTCTTAAATCCCGCTCGCTCCTATTTGGAATGTGTCAAATGGCTCTAGAGAAGAGCCACTATGAATGCATCCAACTCTGGCACCGACTACCGTTGGAGACTAGATAGTTACAAGTACCATGTACTAGTTATTCTCTTTCTGCTATGCATTCTACTTTCGCTTTGGGGTATGAGCATAATTGAACTCAGCAGTGGTAGTACAAAAGCTCAGTTGTGGTTGGCCTGCATAGCTGGTCCATTTGGCGTGTGGATCAGGTGGTTCTTAACATGACTGAATCACTGAATGGACGCGGTTTAGGAAAATCAGGCTTGCTCAAATGGGTACCTTTCAGGACTTTGATATCCAATGTATTAGCAGCTTGTGTCATGGCGGCACTTGCGACCTTGAAGAAAAGCAGTGAGTATACAAATTCCTTACATAAAAGACTCCATTACATCATCTGCGCATTCATTTACAATTTCTTTTAATGCAATATATATTTTAGTCCCTTTAGACATATTACATATATATACACACACTTTTATATATATATATATATATATATATATATGCGCGCGGGTGTGTTGTATATGTATGTATGTCACGAGATTAAGCATATTTTTCCATTGGAATATTTTCTTCAATATTATTCCAACCTTTGGGTTGTTGTCATAGGTTAACACGCAGACGTGCGACACTGTTTGTAACGATCAGGGACAAGTTGTTTATTGTATTTGAGCTCCGTTTTTCCTTTTAAAGCTTTCCGTATGTGTATTTATGGTTTTATAGCTTGCGAGGATGGTTAGTTTCGTTTCGGGACATTTTGGAATGATTTGGACCCTTTAGTTTTTGGTTTAGAAGCTTAAGTTGGAAATGTTGACCTAAGGTTTGACTTTTATGAAAACGACCCCCAGAACGGTATTTGATGGCTCCTATAGGTTCGTATTGTAATTGTGGTCTTAGGGGTATGCCCGAAATTAAATTCGGAGGTTCCTAAGTTAATTTGACTTGTTTTGCCAAAAGTTGGCAATTTGAATGTTTAGAAATTCCTTAGGCTTGATTGTAGGTTGACTTTATAGCTATCGGGTTCGGAATTTTGTTTTGGGACTTGGAATAGGTCCATTTTGCTATTTGAAACTTGTCTGCAAAATTTGATGTCATTTCGAGTTGGTTTGGTTGCAATTAGACGCTTGGTTGTGATTCTAGAGATTCTTGAAGTTTCCATTTGAATTTCATGTGTTTTCATGTCTGATTTGTGGTTTCGAATGTTATTTTGGTATTTTGATCACGCGAGCGAGTTCGTATGATATTTTCAGATTTGTGTGGATGTTTGGTGTGGAGCCCCGAAGGCTCGGGTGAGTTTCGAACGTGTTTCAGATTGATTTGAACTCATTTTTAGGTTGCTGGTGTGTTGGTGCTCTAGTTATCACAATTGCGAGCACCAGCATCATAATTGCAAAGTAGGCAAAGAAGGCTCAAGTAACACATTTGCAATACCTTACTCGCAATTGCGAAGAAAGGCTTGGGCTGGGTAAGGTCGCATTTGCGACCATTTGGTCACATTTGCAAAAAGGATAGACTTCGCAAATGCGAAGTCGGTATCGCATTTGCAACATTTCCCTGGGTTATAAGGCGCCGCATTTGCGAGTTATTGTTTACATTTGCGAGGGTTCGCAATTGCGACTTCTTCACCTGAACAAAAGGGCTGGACGCAGGCTGCTGGCGGTCCAAAATGGGGGAAGGTATACGGACTTCCTACAAAAAAATTCCTTCGCTATAAGTGTGGATGCAAGGAATATGGACTTCCTCGCAAGCCGAGCAACTTGACGGGGAGAGCCTCTCCTCTATGCGGGAGACTGTGGCAAAGCTCACATCCGAGTTAGAAGCCGCCAAGAAAAGAGAAAAGATTAGAGTGCTCAGTACATTGGCATGCAAGAGCAGATCAAATCTCTCTTGGCTTCTGGCAGTTTTCCGATTCCCCGGTCTCGTGAGTCATCGCCAGAGGCTCGCCTTCCCCGTGCTCGTTCCTCCCGTCCTCCCCGTTATCATTCTTCCCGTCTTAGACAACTACATCCTTCTGCATACCGTCTTCGTGATGAAAGTTCATCTGATGGTGATGATAATGATGTACAAAATAATCCTTGACTTGTAATAACAGTTAACTTAGTTTGGTTAGCTTAATGTGTTAGTTCTATTGAACTTTATACTTTGTTAGTTTTAATGTTGTTGTTGTTGTTGTTTACTGTTGTTGTTGTTGTTGTTATTGTTGTTGTTGTTTATTGTTGTTGTTGGCATAAAATGCCTGTTTAGGAATTTTGGTAAGCTGGCAGGTGGTGTAGCAGCCAAAACAGGTAGTTTCTGCCAAAAATATACCAAGAAAAGCGACCAACGTTGGTCGCTAGTTGGTCGCTTTTCCCTTAAAAAAAATAATTTTCTAGGCAATAGCGACCAACTTTGATCGCTATTTTCTCAAAAGCGGCCAACTTTGGTCGCTATTCCATTTCTTTAAAAAAATAATTTCTGCAAATATAGCGACCAAAGTTGGTCGCTTATAATTAAAAAAAATTAATTCTTGAAAATAGCGACCAACTTTGGTCTCTTATTTTTAAAAAAATCAAAAAAATTAATAATATAGCGACCAACTTTGGTCTCCATTTTTCAGATTTTAAAATATAATATTTTCTTTACAGACCAAAGTTGGTCATTTTTTTATGATTAATAATAAATAAAAAAAACGTAATTTACATTTGGAGACCAACTTTGGTCGTCAATATTATATTATTAAAATATTAAGAGCGACCAAAGTTAGTCGTTATTTTTTTTACCCAGAATATTTGGTCCTTTTACCTTAGAGACCAAAGTTGGTCGCTAATTAGCGACCAACTTTGGTCCATAAGGTAAAGGGACCAGCTTAATATCGACCAGGCTTATTTGGTCGCTTTTCGTGGTCGCTTTTTTTCGAATTTCTAGTAGGGGATCTATCATTGTTGAGTTATTTTCCGTTTTATTTTATTGTTATTGAGATTCTTGTACACATTATAGTTGAGTTATGGGGTACGTGTTGTGGTAATATTGGTATTGTTGTTGTGAAAATATTGTGGCATATTGGCACATGTGGTACGAGTTAATTATTGTGTTGTGATGTGATGTGCATGCGGCGGTATAAGGGTGGTGAGATGTACATGCGGCGAGATAAGGTGGAATTTATACACGTGTTGCTAGTAAGGGAAAGTACTTCATTTGAAACACATACGGCGAGATAAGGGGGCTATAGCGCGTGAAGCTATTCTGGGAAAAATGTTTTTAAAATTAATGCAAGGCTCATGCAGCGATATAAGGAAGATTGTGATTGTAACTTGTGAAATGTGAATGTGAGCTGTGGTACCTCTGTGTGATTCTTGTTGTACATTTTATGTTGGAACGACTTGTTGATTTGAAATGTTATTATTTCCTGATTCATTTCACTTATATTTAGACTGTATTTGATCATTTGTTGCTTTTATCATATGTTTACTGTTTGTTGCCGTTTATTGCTTTACTTCCGTTGTTAACCTTATATTGATAATCTGCTTTGTTGTCATATATTGCTTTTATTTTCCGTTATTGGATCGTACTAATATTTTGTTCATGCTACGCTTCTGCATATTTTTGTGCAGATCCAGGTACTTCTGTCCGTGCCCGACGCCAGTGAGTTGATTCAGGCATTTCGGAGACTTCAAGGTATACCTTCTTGATGCTCGCAGGCTTCGGAGTCACCTTCTGATATTGCCTTTACTATTGTTTATCTTGATATCAAAACAGTATTGTATTTAGAGATTCCCACTGTACTTCTTTAGAGCTTATGACTCTGTACCACTAGTTTTGACATTGTATGATTGTGGTTTCGCTTTGATTTTATTATGGTATTTATTAGTTTAAAATTAATATCTTAGCCGTTATTTCTGCTAAATTTTCATCATGTATTAGGTTTATCTAATCTTGAAAAGTAGGTGTCACATAATTCCTAAGGTGGGATTTTGGGATCGTGACAGTGTTGCTTCTGCTATCCAATTTGGGTTACTAGGTCGTCTTAGTACGGTGTCCACCTTTATTTTTGAATATCATGAAATGGGAGAAAGCGAACATCCATGGAAGGGGGATGTGTACGCTTTGGGTGTACAGTGTTTATATTATTCGTCTTGGGAACACGTGTATACACCGTGCCTGTTTGGGTTATAAATTTCAATTAGAGGATCAAAATATAATATTCCTACTATTGAGGTATTACTATTATTGTTGTTGAAAATATATAGTTAGTTGTTTGTTAACAGATCAGATGATGGAGATCCGCTAATGTCTATATGTGAAAGTTTAGCGTGCTATCAGTGTTGAGGTCGCTATATAATTTCTGGGAGAACACAATAATTGGTTTATTGTTATTAATCGGTGTTCAAAACTAGAAATTCAGAGAAACAAAGAAAGCTCGTTCAATAAATTAAAACAGAAAATTTCGAGCCCACAAGTTTTTTGTGTGTTCTTAAAGAATTTAACTCCCTCATTTTTGTCCAAGGTTATTGGATTAATTCCTCCCTAGATAGAACGGAATAACTAATCAGTGATAGCGGGTACTACAAATCAAAGAACTTCAGCGAACTCAACAAACGTAACAAATCACAATTGACACTTATATTTATTTGAAAAATAATACAACAATATAGACAAGAGGGGAAAAGTTTTCAGATTTTCAGGAAAGAATTGTTGAAAACATTATAGTTCTAATACAAGCAATGGTACTAGACATTTTGCATAGGGAAGAGAACTGTTCTCTTCCAGACAGACCTGCAAAGGTCTCATCTGTCTATCCCAAGACCAATCTCTTGGTATCAGGTTTCCCTCCCGGAAAATTGGCTTCTGCAGGATGCCACTCCTGCTCAAAAGCCACAAAACACGACCATTTCCCAGATCCAACAACTCCCTTCCGGATCTGTGCTAGTTTCCTTTCAGAGGTCCCTTAGCCAAAGAGTAAGTTCTTCTGCCTCTTTGCAGTCTGAAATTCCACCGATTCATTCTGCTAGACATTCAGTGTTTTCATATCCTACTAGAATCGAGACAGTAGACTTCGAATCTAGAGTTCCACAAGCTAGGTATAAGGTAGAAAAACCAAAAACGGTTCCCTCTGCCGACACTACCTACAACCGACCAGATTCTCCTACCTACATGTCACTAGGTGCCGAATTAGGAGATGATAACATCGTTGGTGCTTTGGAGATAGAATTTGAAATTGATAAAAAAGGTCTCCAAAAGGAATTTTACTCTCCTGAAAGTCTTTTCAAAAGAACTTGATTTTAAGAAAAATATAAAGGAGAGGAAAGAAAGAAAATTCAAATAATTTTCTATGATAGTCTAAATGTCATTAGACAACAAATTAATTTCTTTGAATGGTTTGAAATTTATGTTGATTATAACCATATTGATTTCCCTTTTTCAAACTCAATTAATGTTTCAAAAATATGGAAAACAAATACTGGCGAAGAAGTTATTTCCGAACTTCCTCCTTCACAAGGATTTTCGACAAACTTTGCTAGCAGCTCCGTTACAGCCTCACCTTTCAAAAAGAGAGCTGACACTGAGCCGATCAATGGAAAAGATATTAAAAATATTTTTGGACAAAATAATTATACTAACAAGTATTTACAAACTCTTGGAGAATACTTGGTTTCAAATTCATCTTCAGCTTCTTTGAAGAAACCAACAGTAGGAACCTCTACTCCTACAACTCCTTTATTTAAACCGTACGAGATCCTTAGAACCTATACTAGAGAACATGTTATTCACCGCTCTACAGATTCTCCCAAACTCTCTGAACTACGACTGAGAATAGCGGAAAATAGAAAAATCCTTAACAATCCAGGACACTCCAGTCCGACAGATGGAAGATTCTTCTTCTAAGATCGTAGGAGCTCTAGGAGATACCGATTCTGATAATGAATCTGAACAATTTTCACAAATTTCTCTAGAAGACAAGCCTCCTCTAGAAATGGCACCTATTAAGTCTGAATTTTCCAACTGGCGAAAGCCTCAAAAACTCTATTATCCTGGGGCTACACATCCAGATGTAGTCTTAGAAAAAAGAGCCAACACCATGCAGAATGATTATAATGCTCATAATATCTATGAGTGGAATATCGATGGATGTTCTGAATAAAATATTCTTGCCAAATTACAGCAGATGACCATGGTAGCAACTGCTTACAGAACCTCCCACAACTGTTTCGACCAAAGTACTACCCATGTCTTAGTCGCTGGTTTTACAGGCCAATTTAAGGGATGGTGGTATACCCACTTAAGTGACGAGGAAAAACAACAAATTTTTCAAGCCGTGAAATTAGATGAATTAGGACAACCAACCCTAAAAGATGGTGAAACAATTCCTGATTCCATCAACACGCTGATTTACACAATCATCAAAACATTCGTAGGNTGAAACAGTTCTCTTCCAGACAGACCTGCAAAGGTCTCATCTATCCAACCATCTATCCATCCCAACCAATCTCTTGGAATCAGGTTTCCCTCTCGGAAAACTGGCTTCTACAGGATGCCACTCCTGCTCAAAAGCCACAAAACACGACTATTTCCCAGATCCAACAACTGCCTTCCGGATCTGTGCTAGTTTTCTTTCAGAGGTCCCTTAGCCAAAGAGTAAGTTCCTCTGCCTCTTCGCAGTATGAAATTTCACCGATTCATTCTGCTAGACATTTAGTGTCTTCACATCCTACTAGAATCGAGACAGTAGACTTCGAATCTAGAGTTCCACAAGCTAGGTATAAGGTAGAAAAACCAGAAACGGTTCCCTCTGCCGACACTACCTAAAACCGACCAGATTCTCCTACCTACACATCACTAGGTGCCGAATTAGGAGATGACAACATCATTGGTGCTTTGGAGATAGAATTTGAAATTGATTAAAAAAAAGGTCTCCAAAAGGAATTTTACTCTCCTAAAAATCTTTTCAAAAGAACTTGGTTTTTAGAAAAATATAAAGGAGAAGAAAGAAAGAAAATTCAAATAATTTTCTATGATAGTCTAAATGTCATTAGACAACAAATTAATTTCTTTGAAAGGTTTGAACTTTATGCTGATTATAACCGGATCGATTTCCCTTTTTCAAACTCAATTAATGTTTCAAAAATATGGAAAACCAATACTGGCGAAGAAGTTATTTCCGAACTTCCTCTGTCACAAGGATTTTCGACAAACTTTGCTAGCAGCTCCGTTACAGCCTCGCCTTTCAAAAAGATAGCTGACACTGAGCCGATCACTGGCAAGTGGCAAAGGTATTAAAAATATTTTTGAACAAAATAATTACACTAACAAGTATTTACAAACTCTTGGAGAATACTTGGTTTCAAATTCATCTTCAGCTTCTCTGAAGAAACCAACAGTAGGAACCTCTACTCCTACAACTCCTTTATTTAAACCATACGAGATCCCTAGAACCCATACTAGAGAACTTGTTATGCACCGCTCTACAGATTCTCCCAAACTCTCTGAACTACGTCTGAGAATAGTGGAAATAGAAAAATCCTTAACAATCCAGGACACTGCAGTCCAACAGACGGAAGATTCTTCTTCTAAGATCGTAGGAGCTCTAGGAGATACTGATTTTGATAATGAATCTGAACAATTTTCACAAATTTCTCTAGAAGACAAGCCTCCTCTATAAATGGCACCTATTAAATCTGAATTTTTCAATTGGCGAAAGCCTAAAAAACTCTATTACCCTAGGGCCACACATCCAGATATAGTCTTAGAAGAAAGACCCAACACCATGTAGAATAATTATAATGCTCATAATATTGAGTGGAATATCGATGGATGTTCCGAATATAATATTCTTGCCAAATTACAGCAGATGACCATGGTAGCAACTGCTTACAGAACCTCCCACAACTATTCCGACCAGAGTACTACCCATGTCTTAGTCGCTGGTTTTACAGGCCAACTTAAGGGATGGTGGTATACCCACTTAAGTGACGAGGAAAAACAACAAATTTTCCAAGCCGTGAAATTAGATGAATTAGGACAACCAATCCTAAAAGATGGTGAAACAATTCCTGATTCCATCAACACGCTGATTTACACAATCATCAAAACATTCGTAGGTTGCCCAGGTATCTTTAGAGAAAAATCCTTTGAAATACTTAACAATCTCAAGTGCAAAACTCTTTCAAATTTTAGGTGGTATAAGGATTCCTTCTTGACCAGGATCTACGAAAGACCAGATGGGAACCTCCCTTATTGGGAAGAGAAATTCCTAGATGGCTTGCCTAAGTCCCTTAGAGATTTAGTCAAAGAAGAATTTCGAAATCAATATTCCGGTGATATTGTTCTTTACGATCAAATCACCTATGGCCAGATAGTTAGCCAAATTCAACAAGTTGCTCTTAAAATCTGTAGGCAAGACAAAATGCTTAGGCAACTTGCCAAAGATAGGGCACAAAGACGTAGGGACTTAGGAAGTTTCTGTGAACAATTTGGTCTTCCTTCGTGCGAAAGTAAATCTCATAGGAAGAGAAGTTCAAAACCTGATTCTTCCAATATTAGAAAATACAATTCCAATAGAAATAGGAAATTTCCTACACAAAAAAAAAAGGCTCCCAAATCCTTTACTAAAGATGGCAAGACTTCTACTTCCACTGGCAAATGTTTCATGTGTGGAAAGCCAGGCCACATTGCCAAATTTTGCAAAGTCTCTCAAAAGATCAAGAGCCTACAACTTGACGAACCTACTCTAAACAAAATAGAGAAATTGCTTGTTGAATTAAGTGAAGCTTCGGATATTACAGATAATGAAATATCCGACGACAAACAATTTAACAACATCCTAGAAGATGACTTAAATTTGTCTACTACATCTTCAGGGGAGTCTGACCAAGATGACCTCCCTCAGATCAATGTTCTCACGAAAGACCAAGATCTTCTCCTTGAAGTAATTGGTGATCTTCAAGATCCTAAACTTAAAAGGGACTATTTAGGAAAACTTAAGACGGTCTTTAATAAGCCTTCAACACCCTCATCATCAACTCTTTAAAATCATCCTCAGGTAGCTAATACCTATAACATTACTGATATTTTGAAGAGATTTCCCTCTGATAATCCTAAGATCTCAAATGTGACCATCTCAGACCTTCAATCTGAGATAGCACACCTAAAAGAAGAAATTAGGGAAATAAGAGCAAGACAAGAGCTTGATAGACTTGTCCTCCAACAATTGTCTAATGAGCCACAAAAACCCAAAGAGGTTGTACAGGCAGTTGCAACCTCTGACCAAGACGATGATGGAACAGAATCCTTCTTAGGACATCTTTCCTCTATAAGGATTCAGAAATACCATGTTAGGGTAACTCTCGTCGTCAGTAAATCTTTTGTTTGGACTGGCATAGCTTTATTTGACACTGGAGCAGACAGAAGTTGCATCCAAGAAGGTGTCATTCCAACCAAGTTTTTCGTAAAAACCAAGGAACGCCTACGGGCCGCCAATGGTGAAAAACTTAAAATCACTTATAAAATTCCTTCTGTAAAGGTCATGACCTCCCCAGAGGAACCAAACTGGTTCCTACAGACTCCATTTCTCTTAGCAAAAGACCTTTGCAATACAGTATTCCTTTCGTTCAACTTTGCAAACCTTACCTGGTTACAAATAAAGGCATTCATGTGGATTATCCCACAAGCAACGTCCTTCTTCCTTTCGATAACCTCCAACTTATGAAGTCATACATTCTTTGCGAAACAAAGAAAAACAAATTATGTTTTTAAAAGAAGATGTAGCTTTCCAAAGAATACAAAAGCAGTTAACTGATTCTGTAATTTCTTCTAAAATTAAAAGTTTAGAAGCTAAGATTCAACAGGAGCTTTGTTCCGATTTTCCAATGGCATTTTGGAAATGTAAAAGGACATTGTTGGGCTTCCTTACGAACCTGACTTTGACGAGAAAAACATCCCAACTAAAGCTCGATCCATTCAAATGAATCACGAGCTTACAATGCATTATCAAAAAGAGATTAATGATCTCTTAGACAAGAAGATAATTTCCCCTTCAAAGTCTCCCTGGAGTTGTGCGGCATTCTATGTCAACAAAAACTCCAAAATTGAGCGCAGAGTCCCCAGCTTGGTTATCAACTACAAGCCTCTTAACACAGCACTTAGATGGATTAGGTATCCTATTCCTAACAAGAAAGACTTATTACAAAGTGTCTATGCTGCCGCGATTTTCTCTAAATTTGATTTAAAATCTGGATTTTGGCAAGTACAGATCGACCCAAAAGACAAGTACAAAACTGCTTTTACAGACCCTTTAGGACAGTATGAATGGAACGTGATGCCATTCGGATTAAAGAACGCCCCTTCTGAATTTCAGAAGATAATGAATGATATCTTTAATCCATATTTCAGTTTTCTTATAACTTATATAGACGATGTCTTAATTTTCTCAACAAACATCAACCAACATTTCAAACATCTAGGCTTTTTATTTAACACTATCAAAGAAAATGGATTAGCTCTGTCTAGAACTAAGTACAGCTTATTCCAGACAAACATCAGGTTCCTTGGTCATAACATCCAACAAGGGACCATTACTCCTGTTCAGCGATCTCTCCAGTTTGCTGACAAATTTCCAGATCAAATCCTGAACAAGACACAACTTCAAAGGTTTCTTGGTTGTGTCAAATATATATATATATATATATATATATATATATATATATATTCTTCCTTGAAACATTTTTCCATTGTACATCTTTATTTGAATTCTTCAAAAATATAATATAAATTAATTATTTGGTTATTAGTTATAAATCTACCAAATTTTTAGATAATTGATATTTTTGAATGATATGCCTAGAACTTAAGTTTTTCTCCTCCTTTGAATTTTCATTAAAAATTTTAATTTTTAAGATTTAATTCTTAAAGTCACTATCTTTTAAAATTATACTTTATCGCTTGATATTCTTTCATTACCTTAAGTAAGTTTATTTATTCGTTACTTGAAATTTTTTTCATTGTTCAATATTACTTGATTTGATTTTGATTAAGATTTTAATTACATGATATTATCTATTGAATTTCTTTCTTCATAATTGAAAAATCACTTTCTTATCTCAAATTTTAATAAGTCTCATCATTCTATGTTGTATTTTTACTTTTTCTCGATACACTACTTGGCTTCGTATCAAGCTTGACTACTATCCTTTTAATATAATTTAAATAGCTTTTAATATGTTATCTTCATATCAAGCTTGACTACCACGTGACTTCACTTTCAAGATTTCTTAATTCTTCAATTGTCTAAATTTTTCGATAATATATTGAATATTATTAATAATAGATCGTTGGAGAAGTTTCTTTTTCAGAATCTTTTTTAAAATATGGATAGGTATTTTATTAAAATTTCCAATATTTTGATTTAGTTATTTATTATTAATTAATTAAGTAATAAGTTCTATGTGACTTTTTCTGGTTATGCCATATGGCTGAACTAATTATTAGTTAAATAGTTAATTAGTTACACATTACATGTGGCTAATTTTAAGGTTGTCACTTGATTTAAGGATAGGGCTTTTTCCTCTCTTTTTAATAATATAGAAGGTATATAGATTAATATTTTATCTATAACATATAACTAAAATAATTTCACAGTTAATACTAATTTTTATTTTTACTTCGTCAAAAAAGATGTTATTTTATTATTTTATGTAAAGTGTATCAATATCTTTAATATTGTTTTTTCTATATTATATGGATTAAGAAATTATACTTTTGTTCTATTTTATTTTCAATACAAAATTTTAAATTTTTATAGTGTCATTATTATATAAATTGTATATCAATTTAAATATATACAAAAATGCATAATGATATAATCTAATAAGAAAACTAAAGATCGTGTATTTTAGCTTTCAATTATTGTGTATTTCATTATTATATAAATTGTATATCAGTTTAAATAAATACAAAATCTCGTAATGATATAATCTAATAAGAATATTAAAAATTTGTGTATTTTAGCATTCAATTTCAAATACACTCTTAGCATTTCAAATTGTCTAAACAAATTTATAATATAGATATAGATTAGATTTTGTCATAAAATATAGTTAAATTTCTCCTTTAAAGTGTGAAGTAGCATCTTTTATTATATGACACTTGACTTGACCTCATGCTTCACTATCATTCTTTTAATAATATATATGAAATTATATTATGTGTGGGAAACTTCTCGCTTTATAATAGAATAGATTTCAAAATAAATAATATTCAATATATAAAAATTAGTAACTTCATAAAAAAAGTTAAATATATTTAAATTCAATAATAAAATTATATAAAAAATAAAAATAAATAAATGATAAACATCCATATTTTAATTTGAATAGAGTTGAAAGCTACTCTAGTCTTAACAGATAGATTCAATTTATTTTTTACCTTTCATTCAAAAAGAATAAGAATTGTAACTGATTATAATTTAAAATTGTAGTTAGATTTTATTGAATATGAAAATTTAAATATTCAATTTTTTTATTTCTAAAATTATTTTTAATATTTCCCTAAACAAAGAATTGAAAATACAAAAATCAAATGCTGAGATATACTCATTTTGGATGGATAACAGTGATTTGAAATTTGTAATAAAATGAGATCAATGGAAAAAAAAAATTTCAGATTCTTTTTAAAAATATGGATAGATATTTTATTAAAATTTCAATTATTTTGATTTACTTATTTATTATTAATTAATTAAGAAATAAGTTATATGTAGCTTTTCTGCTATGCAGTATGGCTAAATTAGTTATTAGTTAAATGGTTAATTAGTTATACATTACATGTGGTTAATTTTAAGGCGGCCACTTGGCTTAAGGAGAGGAATTTCCTCTCCTATTAATAACATATATATATTACTACTATTATTATTATTATCAATTAATGATGATTAGATTAAAAAAATAAAAAAAATAAATGAAAAACATCCATATTTTAATTTGAGTAGAGTTGAAAGCTACTCTAATCTTAATTGATAGGTTCAATTTTCTTTTACCTTTCATTCAAAAAGAATAAAACTTGTAACTGATTATAATTTAAAATTGTAGTTAGATTTTATTGAATATGAAACTTTAAATATTCAATATTATTTTTTTATTTCTTAAATTATTTTTAATTATTGCCCTAAACTTGAAGAATTGTCGAAAATATAGAAATCATGCTGAGATATACTCAATTAGAATGGATAACAGTGATTTGAAATTTGTAATAAAATGAGATCGTTGGAATTTTTTTTTTTTCAGATTCTTTTTAAAAATATGGATAGATATTTTATTGAAATTTCAATTATTTTGATTTACTTATTTATTATTAATTATTTAAGAAATAAGTTATATGTAGCTTTTCTGGTTATGCCATACTGCTGAATTAGTTATTAGTTAAATAGTTAATTAGTTATACCTTACATGTGGCTAATTTTAAAGCTGTCGCTTGGCTTAAAAAGAGGAATTTTCCCTCTCCTTTTAATAATATATAGATAATTAAATGTAGTTAGTTATATATCATCCAATTAGAAGATAACACATGTATAGTTTGAACCAAAAGTTTTCCCAACCTTGCCACAATGGACTTGAGTTAAAAATAGAGGCAATTTTAATTGCTTTGCTAAACAATAAGGGTAAATTTAAAGTATAATAGATGGTAAATGTAAATTATTCTCAATATGTAACGACCGGATTAGTCGTTTTAAGCTCTAGCAGGTCGTTCGACGGTTTGATATCTTGAGTAGCTTCACTTCATGTTTTACGACTTGTACGTGTGATCGGAATTGAATTTTGGGAGGTTCGGAGTTGATTCGGATGGAAAATTCCCAATTCGGAAGCTTTAAGTTGGAAGAGTTGACCAAAGTTTGACTTTTGAGTAAACGACCCCGGAATCGAGATTTGAAGGTTCTAATAGGTTTGTATGATGATTTCAGACTTGCGCATATGTTTGGGTTGAGTATCGAGTGGTCCGGGAGCATTTCAGCACTTATTGTGTAAAGTTGGCAATTCGAAGGTTTTAGAATTTTCTGTGTTTGGTTTGAAGTGGACTTTGGTGTTATCGAAGTCCGTTTGGGTTCTGAGCCTTGGAATAGGTCTGTATCGTTATTTATGACTTGTACGTAAAGTTTGGCGTCATTCCGGAATGTTTAAGTGTAATTCGGACGCGTTCGTCGAAGTTTGAATGTTTGAATGTTTGAAAGTTAAAAGGAGGATTTGATCGCCGATTCATGGTTTTGGTGTCGTTTGGTATGATTTGAGGCCTCGAGTAGGTTTGTGTTATGTTTTGGGACTGGTTTGTGTAATTGCACGGTGTCCCAAGGCCTCAGGTGTGTTTCGGATGTGTTAGGGTTGTGTTGCGTTCTTATTTGATATTTCCGCGTCGTTTTCTTGGGTATTGTAACGACCCGGTGGGTCGGTCTGAGAGTTGTATCCCCGTTCCCTAATTTATTGTTCATTCCCTGCTTAATTGTTGTTATGTGACTTACCGGGGTAGTTGGTTCGGATCCTAAGAGGTTTCGGAATGAGATGAGACACTTAGTCTCAAGGTTGAAAGTTTAAGTTGAAAAGGTTAACCGGATGTTGACTTATATGTAAACGACTCCGAAATGAAGTTTTGATGGTTCCGTTAGCTCCGTAGGGTGACTTTGGACTTAGAAGTGTGTCCGGATTGTGATTTGGAGGTCCGTAGATGAATTAGGCTTGAAATGGCGAAAGTTGAAAATTTGGAAATTTAACCGAGAGTTGACTTTGTGGTTACCGGGCTCGGATTGGGGTTCTATGAGTTTGAGTAGGTCTGTTGTGTCATTTGTGAGTTGTGTGCAAAATTTGGGGTCAGTCGGACGTGATTTGATAGGTTTCGACATCGAATGTAAAAGTTATAAGTTCAAAAGTTCATAAGACTCGAATCGATGCCCGACTCGTGATTTTAACGTTGTTTGATGTGATTTGAAGGCTTGACTAAGTTCGTATGATGTTTTGGGACTTGATGGTATGTTAGGTTGAGGTCCCGGAAGCCTCGGGTGAGTTTCAGATAGTTAACGGTTCAATTTTGGGCTTGGTGTTATAGCTAAAGTTTTTCTGGTGTCTGTGTCTGGTTTCTTTATACGCGATCGCGTAGGCTTTTTTGGGGCAGTGGTGACATTTACTCTATGCGTTCACGAAATGGGGTACGTGATCGCATAGGTTGGCCAAGCAGAGCATCGCGATCTTGTGGGCATAGCCGCGTTCGCAAAGAGGAGAGGAGGCAGCTGGTTCACATGCATTTGTGCTTCGCGATCACCTGAGGGTGGACGCGATCGCGTAGGTCTGAGGAAGAAGTGGTCCGCATTTGCGTGGAGGTCTCCGCGTTCGTGTAAGGTTATTTAGTAGGCAGCATTTGTTGTGCTTCGCAATCGCGAGGGTTTTGCCGCGATCGCGATAAAGGATACCTGGGTAGAGACTTAAATATTTCAAAACGAGGGTTTGAGCTCATTTTCACAATTTGATTTTGGGAGCTCGTGGGAGGCGATTCTTGGGGAGATTTTCAAGTGGGTGATTGGGATAAGTGATTCTTATTTATTTTTGGTTAAATTCCATGTTTATGTCTTTGATTTCATTATTTAATTAGTGAACTGGGGTGGAAAATTGGGGGGAAATGGAGGAAAGTTCTTAGGCCGAATTTTGAGGATTTGATCAAGATTTTGCTGTCGGATTTGAGTAATTTTGATATAGGTGGACTCATGGTTGAGTGGGTGTTCGGATTTTCTGACTTTTACCCGATTCCGAGACGTGGACCCGAGGGCCGACTTTTGAGTTGACTTTTTGACTTTTGATTAATAACTTAGTATTTTCTTATGGAATTGATTCCTTTAGCATGTGTTGATTGTATCGATTTGTGGCTAGATTCGAGGCATTTGGAGGCCGATTCGCGAGGCAAGGGCGTGGTGTTGTAGGGATTTGCACGGTTTGAGGTAAGTAACCGTTCTAAACTTGGTTCTGAGGGTATGAAATCCCAAATTTTGTGTCATGTGATTGGTGTTGAGGTGACGCACATGCTAGGTGACGGGCATGTGGGTGTACACCATAATAATTGTAACTTGGTCAATTCCATAGAACTGTATAGTTGAACAATCTGTTGTCATCTGTATATTCTCCATGTGTTATAGAAATTGAACTGCAAATCATGTTAGAAATCATGCTTGTTGATACTGTAGGGACCCCCAGAGGTCGTGTTACATGTTGAATTATCTGTTAAATTATCACTATGTACTCAGCCACAGTTTTTACTCGCACATTATATCTCAGTCTCTGTTGTTCTTTATTGATACATTATATCAGTGCTGTTTGGGCTGATTATCATGATTATTGAGAGCCCCCGAGACTGGAGAGATTGATGACTGAGTGAGGTCGAGGGCCTGATGGCGTGGATATTTATTGGGATTAGGCTGCACACCACAGCATGTTTTATTGATCTATGCCACGATTGGTTTATTATAGCGCTTGGGCTGAAGGAGCCCCTCCGGAGTCTGCATACCCACAGAGCGCAGGTAGCTACTGAGTGCGAGTGCGAGTGCCAAGTGACTGTGAGGAATGAGTGATTGAGAGGAATGAGTGATTGAGAGGTTGGAGTGGATGGGAGGACTAAGTGACTGTTACGCTAAGAACATGCACTTGATTTCATTACTGTGTACTTCAGCTGGCATATATCACTGTCACGTAGTTTCTGAGAGATACTGTATCCTGTTTCAATTGAACTTGACATGAATTAACTGTTTGGCCTCAAATGTCAAACTTGAAAGCATGCCTATTTTCCTGTATTTTTCTGTAATTGAACTAGCTCCTTGAAGCTCGTCACTACTTTCAATCCAATAGTTAGTCTTGTTACTTACTTAGTTGGTTGTACTCACGCTACACCCTGCACTTCGTGTGCAGATCTAGGTGTTTCCAGATACGGTGGGTGCTGATTATCTGAGCAGCTTGATCATTCAGAGATTTCGAGGTAGCTGACCGGCGTTCGCAGACCTTGACTCTCCCTCCCTATCTTTCAGCTTTATGTATTTAGTTTTAATTTTTCATAGACAGTATTTTCAGGCTTGTGTTGTATAGACGCTCATGTACTCAGTGACACCCTGGTTTTGGGAACTTCCATATAGAGTTTTGACTTTCTATCCAGTTTATGAGAGCTTTAATTACTTAAACATGTGTTATTTTATTTTTCACTTAAAAGTGTTGGAAATGGGTTGAGGTGTGAGTACACGTGCTACCGGACAGGACGAACAACCACCAGTACCACTAGCTAGGGCCACGAGAGGCCAAGGTCGCGGTAGGGGCAGAGGTGCAGCTCGCACAGTAGCTAGAGCAGCACCTGCAGATCCACTAGTTGCTCCGGCTCAAGAGCAGGTTCCAAAGGTGGTTGAGCCAGTGGGGCCGGCTCAAGCACCAGCTGTGCCCATTGTGATTCCAGGCCTTCAGGAGGCTTTGGCTCAGATTTTGACTGTGTGCACTAGCCTTGCTCAGGAAGTTTCTTTTCAGACCGCGCCACCCACTTCTCAGGTAGGGGAGGTACTCAGACTCCCGCCGCCCGTACTCTAGAGCAGGTGATGCAGGTACTTCAGACGGCGGGGATATTGCCACCTCAGCCGATTGCAGCTGCTCAAACCCGGGTGGATCCCATTATGAGTGGGGATGAGCAGAAGAGACTTCAGAGGTTTGGGAGACTCCAACCTCCATCATTCAATGGGGTTGAGTCAGATGATGCTCACGATTTCTTGGATAGGTGATAGCGGATTCTTCGTACCGAATTCTAAAGACCAGTGGGGTCTCGTTCACTACTTTTCAGTTTACTGGGGTTGCCTTCATATGGTGGGAGGCCTATGAGAGGAGCAGGATAGTCGGTGCTACACCACTTTCATGGCATGAATTCTCCGTTCTCTTCTTGGAGAAGTTTGTGCCACCGACCCATAGGGTGGAGCTACACAAGCAGTTCGAGCAGCTACGTCAGGATGGCCTGTTTGTTACACAGTATGAGATGAGATTTTCAGAGTTGGCTCGTCATGCAGTTTGGTTGGTTCCCACTGAGAGAGAGAGGATTAGGAGGTTCATTGATGGTCTCACCTATCAGTTGCATTTTGCTATAACTAAGGAGGGTATATCTGGTGCTCGATTCGACGAGGTGGTTGATATTGCTCGGCGACTAGAGATGGTTTGTAGTCAGGAGCATGAGGTGAGGGAGGCCAAGAGGCCTCATGGATCGGGTGGTTTCAGCGGTGTTCCTTCTAGGGGTCAGTTCTACCACAGCAGAGATCGCCCTTATAGGCACGCCAAGATGGCTCGTCTAGTTCATTGTTATGCATCATCCAGCCACATTTCATACAATGCTCGTCGGTCAGTCATCTCTCAGTGCCCTTCCAGCTCAGAGTTCATCCCGTGCTCCATCAGTTCAGGGTTCATCTATGCCAGGCCCTTCTAGCAGTTACTCTGGTACTCGGGGCCCGATTCAGTCACCACCACCATTACCGACGAGTTGCTTCGAGTGCGGGGAGTTTGGGCATGTGTGGAGACAATTTCCCTGTCACTCGGGAGGTCTAGTTTAGTAAAGGAGTCAGGCTGCGGCTCCAACACAAGTTACTTCACCACCTGCCCAGCAAACTCGGGATGGGGCCCAGACAGCTAGAGGTCGCTCTAGAGGGGGAAGTCGATCAGGTGACGGTCAGACCCGATTCTATGCTATCCCTGCCATGCCAGATGTTGTTGCTTCAGATGTAGTGATCACAGGTATTGTCTCAATATGCCACAGGGATGCTTCTGCATTATTTGACCCTGGTTCCACTTAGTCGTATGTATCATCGTATTTTACTCGTTATCTGGATATGCCCGCTGAGTCCTTAGTCTCATCTGTTCATTATCTACGCCAGTGGGTGATACTATTGTTGTGGACCGTGTATCATGTGTAGTGACTATTGGGGGATTAGAGACTAGGGTTGATCTCTTATTAGTTAGTATGCTTGATTTCAACATGATCTTGGGTATGTTTTGGTTGTCTCCATGTCATGCTATGCTATATTGTTATGCTAAGACCATGACATTGGCGATGTCGGGGTTGCCAAGGATCGAGTGGAGAGATTCTCTAGATTATGTTCCAACAGAGTGCTTTCATATTTGAAGGCCCAATGGATGGTTGGGAAGGGTTGTTTATCTTATTTGGCCTTTGTGAGGGATGTTGGTGCTGATACTCCTACTATTGATTCTGTTCCGGTGGTGCGAGACTTTTCGGATGTGTTTCATGCAGATTTGTCGGGCATGCCGCCCGACAGGGATATTGACTTTGGCATTGATAGTGCTGGGTACTCAGCCTATTTCTATTCCTCCGTGTCGTATGGCACCGGCTGAGTTGAAGGAATTGAAAGAGCAGCTTCAAAAACTTCTTGATAAGGGGTTTATTAGGCCTAGGGTGTCACCTTAGGGTGCACCGGTTCTGTTTGTGAAGAAGAAGGATGGTACTATGCGGATGTGCATCGACTATAGGCAGTTGAACAAAGTTACAATCAAGAATAAGTATCCTTTGCCGCATATTGATGATCTATTTGACCAGCTTCAGGGAGCGAGGGTGTTCTCTAAGATTGATTGGGTCTGGGTATCACCAGTTGAAGATTCGGGACTCGTATATTCTAAAGACAACATTCAGGACCCATTATGTTCATTATGAGTTCCTTGTGATGGCTTTTGGGCTGACCAACGCCCCAGCAACATTCATGCATCTGATGAACTGTGTATTTCACTCTTATCTCGACTCATTTGTCATAGTATTCATTGATTATATCCTGGTTTACTCTTGTAGCCAGGAGGAGCATGCCCAGTGTTTGAGGATTGTGTTGCAGCGGTTGAGGGAGGAGAATATTTATGCCAAGTTCTCCAAGTGTGAGTTTTGGCTTAGTTCAGTGGCGTTCTTGGGGCACGTGGTGTTCAGTGAGGTGATTCAGGTGGATCTAAAGAAGATAGAGGTGGTTCATAGTTGGTCCAGGTCGTCCTCAGCTACGGAGATTCGGAGCTTTCTCGGCTTGGCCGGTTATTATCGTCGCTTCGTGGAGGGTTTCTCATCTATTGCATCACCTTTGACCAAATTGATCCAGAAGGGCGCTACATTCAGGTGGTCGGATGAGTGTGAAGAGAGCTTCCAAAAGCTCAAGACTGCCCTAACCACAGCTCCAGTTCTAGTTTTGCCTTCAGCTTCAGGCTCTTATATAGTGTATTCTGATGCTTCTCGGATCGGTATGGGGTGTGTCTTGATGCAGGAAGGTAGAGTGATTGCTTATGCTTCGCGTCAGTTAAAGCCTCATGAGAAGAACTTTCCCATCCACGATTTGGAGTTGGCTGCCATCATTCATACATTGAAAATTTGGAGGCATTATCTCTACGGTGTGTCTTGTGAGGTATTTACAGATCATCGGAGTCTCCAGCACTTGTTCAAACAAAAGGATCTAAACTTGAGGCAGTGGAGATGGTTGAAGCTATTAAAGGACTATGATATCACCATTCTGTATCATCCCGGGAAGGCCAATGTGGTGGTCGATGCCTTGAGTAGAAAGGCTGGTGAGTATGGGTAGCCTTGCATTCATTCCTGTTGGTGAGAGACCGCTTGCAGTTAATGTTCAGGCCTTGGCCAACCAGTTCGTGAGATTAGATGTTTCGGAGCCTAGTCGGATTCTACCTGGTGTGGTTTCTCGGTCTTCCTTATACAATCGCATCAGAGAGAGCCAGTATGATGATCCTCGTTTTCTTGTCCTTAAGGATACGGTTCAACACGGTGATGCCAAGAATGTTATTATCGGGGATGATAGGGTGTTGGGGATGCAGGGTCGGATTTGTGTGCCCAATGTAGATGGGCTACGTGAGTTGATTCTTGAGGAGGCCTATAGTTTGCGGTATTCCATTCATCCGGGTGCCGAGAAGATGTACCAGGACTTGAGGCAGCACTGTTGGTGGAGGAGAATGAAGAAGGATATAGTGGGGTTCGTAGCTCGGTGCCTTAACTGTCAACAAGTGAAGTATGAGCATCAGAGACCGGGTGGATTGCTTCAGAGGCTTGAGATTCCGGAGTGAAAATGGGAGCGTATCACCACGGATTTCGAGGAAGTTCGATACTATTTGGGTGATTGTGGATCGGCTGATCAAGTTAGCGCACTTCATTCCAGTTGGGACTACTTATTCATCAGAGCGGTTGTTGAGATTTACATCTGAGAGATTATTCTCCTTCACAGTATGTCAGTGTCCATCATTTCATATCGGGTTAGGCAGTTTACATCGCAGTTTTGGAGAGTAGTACAGTGAGAGTTGGGGACCCAAGTTGAGTTGAGCAGAACATTTCACCCTCGGACGGAGGACAGTCAGAGCGCACTATTCAGATATTGGAGGACATGCTACGCGCTTGTGTCATTGATTTTGGGGGTTCTTGGGATCAGTTTCTGCCGCTTGCGGAGTTTGCCTACAATAACAGCTACCAGTCGAGCATTCAGATGGCTCCATATGAGGCTTTGTATGGGAGACGGTGTCGATCTCCGGTGGGTTGAGCCGGGTGAGGCTAGACTATTGGGTACTTAACTTGGTTCAGGATGCTCTAGACAAGGTTAAATTGATTCAGGATTGGCTTCATATGACGCAGTCTAGACAGAAGGGTTACGCGGATAAGAAGATTCGTGATGTTGCTTTTATGATTGGGGACAAGGTATTGCTTCAGGTGTCACCCATGAAGGGTGTTATGAGGTGTGGGAAGAAGGGCAAGTTGATACCTCACTATATTGGCCGTTTGAGGTACTTCAGAGGATTGGAGAGGTGGCTTACAAGCTTGGCATTCCACCTAGTTTGTCGAGTGTGCAACCAGTATTTCATGTTTCTATGCTCCGAAAGTATGTCGGCGATCCGTCTCATGTTTTGGATTTCAGCACGGTTCAGTTGGATGATGATTTTACTTATGATGTGGAGCCGGTGGCCATTTTGGATCGGCAAGTTCGAAAGTTGAGGTCAAAGGACATAGCTTTAGTGAAGGTGCAGTGGAGAGGTCAAACAGTTGAGGAGGCTACTTGGGAGACCGAGCGGAAGATGCAGAGCAGATATCCACGCCTATTTGAGACTCCAGTTACATTTCTAGACCAGTTCGAGGACGAACATTTGTTTAAGAGGGGGAGGATGTAACGATCCGACCGGTTGTTTTGAGAGTTATAGCCCCGTTCCCCCATTTACTGTTCATTCCCTACTTACTTGTTGTTATATGACTTACCGGGGTAGATGGTTCGGGTACGGAGAGGTTTCGGAATGAGATGAGACACTTAGTCTCAAGGTTGAAAGCTTAAATTGAAAAAGGTTGATCGGATGTTGACTTATATGTAAACGACTCTGGAATGGAGTTTTGATGATTCTATTAGCTCTGTTGGGTGATTTGGGACTTAGGAGTGTGTCTGGATTGTGATTTGGAGGTCCGTAGTTGAAGTAGAATTGAAATGGCGAAAGTTGAAAATTTGGAAGTTTGGCTGAGAGTTAACTTTGGTGTTATCGGGCTCGAATTGGGATTCCACGAGTTTGAGTAGGTCCATTGTGTCAGTTGTGACTTATGTGCAAAATTTTGGGGTCAATCGAACATGATTTGATAGGTTTCGGCATCGAATATAGAAGTTAGAAGCTCAAAACTTCATTAGACTTTAATCGATGCGCGATTTGTGGTTTTAGTGTTGTTTGATGTAATTTGAAGGCTAAACTAAGTTCGTATAATGTTTTGGGACTTGATGGTATGTTTGGTTGAGGCCCCGGGGGCCTCGGGTGAGTTTCGGATGGTTAACGAATCAATTTTGGACTTGGTGTTATGGCTGAAGTTTTTCTGGTGTTTGTGTCTGGTTTCCTTATACGCGATCGCGTAGGTTGGTCAGGCTAAGCATTGCGAACGCGTGGGAATAGCCGCGTTCGCGAAGAGGAGAGGAGGCAGCTAGTTCACATGCGTTTGTGCTTCACGATCACGTGAGGGTGGACGCTATCGCGTAGGTCTGAGGAAGCAGAGGCTCGCGTTCGCGTGGAGTTCTCACCCTTTCGCGTAAGCTTATTTAGTGGGGCGGCATTTTTTGTACTTCGCGATCGTGAGGGTTTTGCCATGATAGCGATGAAGGATATCTGGGCAGAGACTTAAATATTTCAAAACGAGGGTTTGAGCTCATTTTCACAATTTGATTTTGGGAGCTCGGTGGGAGGCGATTCTTGGAGAGATTTTCAAGTGGGTGATTGGGGTAAGTGATTCTTACTTATTTTTGGTTAAATTCCATGTTTATGTCTTTGATTTCATCATTTGATTAGTGTTTTGGGGTGAAAATTGGGAAAAATGGAAGAAAGTTCTTCGGTCGAATTTTGAGGATTTGGTTGAGTTTTCGGTATCGAATTAGAGTAATTTTGGTATGGATGTACTCGTGGTTAAATGAGTGTCCCGATTTTGTGACTTCTACCCGATTTCGAGACGTGGGCCTGAGGGTCGACTTTTGATTAATAACTTAGTATTTTCTTATGGAATTGATTCCTTTAGCCCATGTTGATTTTATCGAACTGTGTCTGGCTAGATTCGAGGCATTTGGAGGCCGATTCGCCAGGTAAGGACGTGTTGAAGTAGGGATTTGCACGGTTTGAGATAGGTAATAGTTATAAACTTGGTTCTGAGGGTATGAAACCCCAAATTTTGTGTCATGTGATTGGTGTTGAGGTGACGCACATGCTAGGTGACGGGCGTGTGGGCGTGCACCATAGTAATTGTGACTCGATCAATTCGATGGAACTACATAGTTGAATAATCTATTGTTATCCGTATATTCTCCATGTGTTATAAAAATTGAACTGCAAATCATGTTAGAAATCATGCTTAGGCTATGTGTTGATACTGTAGGGACCTCCAGAAGTCGTGTTACATGTTTAATTATCTGTTAAATTGAGAGCCCGAGAGACCAGAGAGATTGATGACTGAGTGGGTCGAGGGCTTGATGGTGTGGATATTTATTGGGATCGGGCTGCATGCTGCAACATGTTTTATTGATCTATGCCACGATTGGCTTATTATAGCGCTTGGGCTGAAGGAGCCCCTCCGGAGTCTGCACACCTATAGTAAGCGCAGGTACATACTGAGTGCGAGTGCCGAGCGCGAGTGCCGAGTGACTGTGAGGAATGAGTGACTGAGAGGTTGGAGTAGATGGGAGGACTGGGTGACTGTTACACTGAGAACATGCACTTGATTTCATTACTGTGTACTTCAACTGGCATGTATCATTGTCATGTAGTTTCTAAGAGATACTATATCCTGTTTCACTTGCACTTGATATGAATTAACTGTTTGGCCTCAAATGTCGAACTTAAAGGCATGCCTATTTTCCTGTATTGTATTTTCTGTAATTGAACTGTCTCCTTGAAGCTCGTTACTACTTTTAGTCCAATAGTTAGTCTTGTTACTTACTGAGTTGGTTGTACTCACGCTGCCCCCTGCCCGTCATGTGCATATCCAGGTGTTTTCGGACACGGTGGATGCTGATTAGAGAAGCTTGATCATTCGGAGATTTCGAGGTAGCTGCCCGGCGTTCGCAGATCTTGACTCTCCCTCCCTACCTTTTAGCTTTATGTATTTAGTTTCAATTTTTCTTAGATAGTATTTAAGACTTGTGTTGTATAGACGCTCATGTACTCAGTGACACCCTGCTTTTGGGAACTTCCTTATTGAGTTTTGACTTTCTATCCAGTTTATGAGAGCTTTAATTACTTAAACCTGTGTTATTTTATTTTTCACTTAAAAGTGTTGGAAATGTCTTGAGGTATCGGCTTTCCTAGTACCACGTTAGGCGCCAACACAACACGCTAAGTTTTGGGTCGTGACAGGTATAAAAGATACTATATTTAGCAAACGACCTTTGATTTATGATTTGATTGAACTCTTAGATCCGTATTGTAATTATGGAGTCATAGCAGCAAGAATCATCGAATTCCGATGTTGTATAAGAGAGTCATACCATTTCCGTGTTGGGAAAGATTGCTGGTGTTGCTCAGGTATTGCGAACATTTGTTCGCAATTGCGAAGATTTTAGATTTTTGCCTTGGTTCATAATTGCGAACATTTGTTCATAATTGCGAAGCCTGTAGATTTTTTCCTTCGTTCGCAATTGCGAACACTTGTCGGCAATTGTGAGGGTCCGCAAATGCTAAACCTGTATCGCAAATGCGCCATCTGCACCTAGTAAAAGGGCTGGGAGACGGGATACTGGAGACATTCTCTCATTTTTTGAACTCTAGGCTCGGTAGGAGGTAATTTGAAGAGGGATTTTCATCTACAATCACTGGATAAGTGATTTTGTCCAATTTCTAACATTTTACATGGATTATATACAGATTTTAACATGGAATTGGTGGAAATTGTGAGATTTTTAAGAAAAACCTAGAAATCGTATTTTTGGATTTTGACCACGAAATCGGACATGGAATTTGAAATAAATTATATATTTGAGTTCGAGATGTTATGGGTAAACTCTATCTTTGAAAATTATTGGAATCCGGGCATGTAGGCTCGAGGGTTGACTTTAATGACTTTTCGAGCGGAGTTCGGAATTATTATAAATTGATTAATTATAAGCATTGGAGTATATTTTGATTGATTTGCATATTGTTTGACTAGTTTCGAATCGTTTGGCTTCGAGTCGAGATGTTAAAGAGGCATTGGAGTCGGTTATAGAACTTCCGAGCAAGGTAAGTCTCATGTCTAACCCTGTGAGGAGGAATTTACCTCGTCGGTGTTATATTCTTATGTGCGACATGTTGTGGGAGCTACGCACGTATGAAGTGACGAGTGTCCGTGCGTATGCTAGGATTCCTGATTTGTCGGGGTAGACTTAGGTTTATGCCATACTTTAATTGTAGTATTGGAGTTTTCCTTCCCTGTTTTAATTCCTTTATTTTGCGCTACGACTTGATACTAGGCTTGTGTAGAGTGATAGACTCGCTATTGTAAGATATTTGACGAGCTACTTGATTAGCCGCGGAATAATTGTGCTTCCCTTAGGAATTTCTCTCGCGTTGTGCGTTTTCATCGAAAAGCTTCTTTAAATTTCATAATTCACATGTATATTCATGAGTGGGGTCAAGGACCCGTTAAAGCTTCTTATTCTTACGGGATGGGGCCGTTCACCTCGGCAGGATTATGTACCACACTCTTATGAGATCGGGCCGTTCGCCTCGGTAGGATTATGTACCACACTCTTATGGGATCGAGCCGTTTGCCTCGGCAGTATCATATTTTTATGGAATCGGGCCACTCGCCTCGGCATCATCATATTCTAATGGAATCGGACCGTTCGCCTCAGCATTTCTATAAATACTCTTATGGGATCGGATAGCTCGCCTCAGCAGCTTCATGAAACACTCTTATGGGATCAGGCCGTTCGCCTAGGTATCGTCGTGCGTAATATTTGACAAGAAGCCATCATATTCGTAAGTTTTCGTGATTTGAGTTGTGACAACCTATCTGGTGGGAACCATTTTATATATATATACTCTGGTTGAGGAGGTGACCGATAAGTGAGAGCTTTAGTTTACTGTTCAGAGGAGGATTGTACCACGTACCTATATTTGTTTATAATGTTTATTTACCCGGCCTCATATTTGTTTGTTCCCTACTGTATTTGATTTATTGGACCACTAATAAGTGTCGATATCGAACCCCCGTCACTACTTCACCGGGGTTAGGCTAGATACTTACTTGGTACCCATTGGTTTACGTACTCATGCTACACTAGCTGCACTTATTGTGCAGATATACATATATATATATATATATATATATATATATATATATATATATATATATATATGTCTGGTGGTTTTTGGGGCGCAAAGGCTCGACTATTGCGGGGCCTTCACGGTGAACTGCATTGCATGTTACAACCCGCAGCATACAGAGTCTCCATCTTAATTAGTTACGTTATCCTCTCTATTTTGTACTCCAGACAAATGTTGTATTGTTATTGTACCTTCTAGTAGATGCTCATGCACTTGTGACACCGGATTTTAGGGGTTCCTAGTAGATGTTCATTATTGTAGTTCATGTTGTTATTATCACCAGTCTTAGGATACGCGCTTCGCGCGTGTACCCCATCTCGATGAGTAAATATATATAAATAATTATATAAATATTATATTAAAATTATATTTAAGTTATAAAATAAAAAAAATTATATGATTTAAATAAGAAAAAGAATTCATATAGTATATGTAATATTAAAAATTTATATACAATTCAAATAGTGAAGGATTTAATGCATATTTAATTAATTAAAAACTTCGAAATATAAGGGGAAATTTAAATAATGATAATAAGTATACAATTACCTTGACGCGCAATTTATATTTCCATTTATTGTTTAATAACGTTCAAAATTAAATGGTGACGATTTTGGACTTCCGGTTTTGATGCCTCCGATTACGTTATTGAAGTTATCCGATTCTTCTTTATTTTTGAATTAATTAATAGAATATCTTGATATACATAAATTAAATAATATGGATGTAATAATAAATATCTTTTCTCCTCTAAAATTGGATGTATCATTTGAATTTGACGTGCAATTGTTAAGTGTCCTTTTATTAATTAAGTATTTTTAGAATTTGATATTGAATTACAGAGTATAATATGTACTTGTTTTTCGGTACGCAATATTATAGAATGAGTGCTTGTTTTTAAGGTTAAAAGTCATTCAATTTTATATAAGAATTTGGTTTAACGATTTTGTGTGAATTTAAAAAGAATATCCTTTAACTATATATTTTGAAAAAATATTATTATTTGTGTGATCTAATATTAAATCTAAAATTGTGGATATTTTGTTACTCCATATCTTTTATCACAACTTCTCAAAGATTTATAAATTAATACAAATAACTTAATAAATGTAAAATTACATTGAGTCATTTGGTGGAATCAATGGAAAAAGAAAAAGTTTTCCTTAATGGTGAATTTTGTATTTAGGTGAACACAAAGCCACCAGATTTGGTAGGATTTTTAAATTTGGTGTTCGTAGGCTTTAAACTTGTTTTCATTCACAAAGACTTTTGTTTGAGAATAAAGGTGGCAAATTCATTAATGATCTCAAACTCCTAGATATAAGTAGTTTATTTATCAAAGGGAATTTAGTGCATTTAATATCATTATACAAAGAGATACATATTTTAAATAAAAAAAAGATTTAATAGTCAAAATTTAAGCTAATTTTAAAGTTCTTAAATTTAGGAAATAATTAAATTACTATTTTGTCAAATATATAATATATTTTTAAGGGTTTGAAAAAGAACGAAACTTTCCAAGTGAGGGGGTTGAAAATCAAACGTAACTTTGTTAGTGAAGGAATAGAAGAGAACTAAACTTTCGTAATGAAGGAATTGAAAAATTAAATGAATTCTCTAAGATTTAAGCTTTCCTAGTGTGAATTGAACGTCATTGAACTCCTAGAATGGAAGGAAATTCAAATATCAAAGCTCTAAATATTAAGAAAATAATTAATTGACTATTCTTATATATTAAGAAATTAACTAAATAAATATTTTCAAATATTAGAAAAATAGTCAAATGACTATTTGGTTTAGTGTGAACTCTATTTCTAAAGGACAAAAAAGGCGAACGACATTTCGCTAAGGGATTTCGTGCTTTTAATATAGTAATAATAGATTTCACCTTGTAATTTTTATTTTTTACGGGATTTGGTAAAGAAAATCACATATTTCTACGAGTACCAGCTTTCAATCTATTTATTTAATGGGATTTATGATTTTAAAAATAATAAAATGAGTAATTAAGTCACACCTCCTTTTTCCCGAGGATAGGGGAGTTTTTCCAATTAAAGTGATATTGTTCGAAATGAGATTATTTATTTAATTCAGAGTCACCACCTAGAAAAATTATGATAGTGTCCCAAGTCACCAGTTTATTTTAAAATCTCAAATCGAGGAAATTGACTCTATTTATGGTCCGCGAACATAGTAGACTGGGTAAGGAATTTTGTTAATCCGGGAGAAGGTGTGAGGCTCTCCAGAGTTCCGTGATTTTAGTACGGTCGCTTAACAATTAATACTTGGCTTGATTATCTGAATTATTACATGTTTAAAACCTATTGTGCATTTTTAATTTCTTTCTAACCGGTTTTAGTTATTTATTAAACCACTTTTTAGTATTTATGGAGTTATTTCTTTAACAAGTTATAATGTCGTACACTTGTCGTTCTGTTACACATTGCAAGCCGCGCCACGTGAAACGCACCCGCGATTTACAACATGTTTATTTTTTATTATTATTTGAAGTTGAGCTCAAGTCGCGTGAAATGAGCACCTGAGTTGGGATTTATGTATCGTGACCATGCTACGGGAACCGTACCCATAGTCATGATGATTTGTTATTCAATGCGCGCCTAAAGCAACTAGCGGTGTTCATGAATTATTTTCCTAGAACTAGTTTGAGATTATTGTAAAGGTCACGGATTTATTGAATAAGTGTAGAAAAGCATGAAATAGATTAATTATGGAAAGCTAAGCTAACGTTGTTTTATTTAAAAGAAGAAATGGCCAGCAACACGTTCACTACTTTGGGCCTTGAAGAAATTAAAATTGACCATCAATAAATATGTTGGAGGCTTTTAGTCCAAATAAAGTCTTACGCCCAATATGGCCCAACCAATTTCCATTTATTTACAGATAACTAATACTTGAAACTAGACCAAAATCCAAGGCATGAATAGATAGATACGGATTGAACAAAATGGTCACAAAAATGAAGATTAAAATGAAATCAAGGCGTGATGAAAATGGAAAGCCATTAATTCATTGAAGAAACCTGTTATAACTTAATTTTCCATATCATTGTCCCCACAAGACAAGTTTATCACAAAAGAAATAACTAATATATACAGTAACAAAAAAAAAAAGTAACAAATTAATATAAATTCATCAATGAGATTAACCATATGAACTACCAAAAAGGACAATAAACCAATCTTAAAACATACTCATCAGGAGAACAAATCAATCTCAGCACACCCATATGCAAACTCGATCATATCATACTTAAAGTTAAATCAAAACAGATTGACCCAAAACAATAATGAGAAAACAAAATAAAAAGAAATGAACCTTTGCATTGATGATTATGGATTTAAATTATAGCCACTCAATGATCGAACAACTTTCAACTGGACCCTTCGGACCGCGAAAACCTAGAGCGGAAAATCGTAACTTGCAACCTCAATCGACCTTGCAAAATCGGTGATTTATTGGTTTTTTTTCTTTTTCTACTGGGTTTGGTAGTTTGGAGCAGCTTTAATTGCTGCATTTTAGAGGATTTTCGGGGCTGATTTTTAATGATTTCATAGCTGATTTTCGCTAGTGATTTTATCTATCTTTGGGGCTGTTATGGTGGCATTTTAGAGCTCATTTTTGGACGAAGGGGAGGGACTTATTTAGGGTGGTTTAGGAGGTGAAGTTTGGCGTGTTTAATGGAGTTTCTTTAGTGTTTTCACTGAGCTCTCATGGCTGACTATTTTAGGGAAGAAGGGTTGTGTCTCTTTTAGTTATTTTTGCTTCTTTCTTTTTCGTTTACCTCCCTTTTTCTGTGTGTGCCTTTGTTATATAGAACTCCCACCATATTAATAAGCTTGGAGAACAAGAATAAAATATTAAAAATGTGTGGTCCCCTTAAAAGGAAAATGTCAAAATTAACAAGATGGAATGTGGGCACGTAATTTTGAGGGAGGATATGGAGGAAAATCAATTTAGGAGGTGGGACCCACTAAAAAGAATAATAAAATTAAGGAAGAAAAAAATATAGGGGCCACATAAGCGGATTTACAACTACAACTATCTTATTCTCTTTCCACCTTCGTTTCTTTCTTCTTTGATTTCTTTCCTTTTGCCTTCACGTTTTCTTTGCTTCTTTCTTCTTTTATTTAAAATAAAAATAATAGTATTACTCCTACTTTGATTAATATAGATAAATAAAAATGCTAAATACTCAAATTTCATTTATGAAAATCCTTAACTTAAAAAAAAAGAGTAGACTCGTTAAAATATATTTTTTGGAACTTTTTCTTTCTTCTTAAAATGGGAACACAATTAAATATAAAATTGCGGCTATATTTATTATTTTCTATTTATCTAATGAGGTCTACTAAAAAGTAAAAAGAAAATCTAAAATATTAATTAAACCTAAAAGCTATTTGAATACTAAAAGTGGTAAAACAAATCATGTATGGTCAAAAATTAGGTGCTCACAGTTGATAATTCACTGTTGGCTTGCTTGATGGCAACGGTTATAAGGGAATCAGGTCGTGTGTAGTTCAAGAAGAGTAATGAAATGGTGAGTTGCAAAGTCGAGTGAGGTTCCGTCGAGGCTCCGGTCCGTGGTCCTGCTATTACATCAAAATCAAAATAAAAAAGAAACTAAATAAGCCTATCAGTTATGAGTTACAAGATTCCTATCTATAAGTCTTCTGAAACTTGATCTTGAGTCTTGAATGGAGAATCATGCAGACTTTTGATTTCAACCTTGATGCTTGCTAGCTGCAGGTTCTAGTTCATTCTTCTACGGCTTCTTCTAATAAAAACGGGAAATGCAATGCTCATGACTTCAGCATGTCTTGAGCAGCTCACATCTTTTCATTCACTTCTTCATTTTTGATTCACTTTTTTTTCTTTATTCCAGATTGAGACTTCTTTTTTTGTTCATCTCGAAACCTGTGCCTCGAGGTAAAACCTGCTCAGACACGAAAACAAACAACCGAACAAAATTTTTCTGCCCCAGTTTTCACCAAAAAAATTTCGTGAGTTATTTGTAACAAAACTCTATACTACTTCATTATTGAAAGCAATAAAAGGTCGGGCTTGGTGTACCCTGAAAAGATCATGATGATCTTTTATGTGTGTGTTTTATTTTTGGATGGTGTTCCTTTATTGTCAAAAAGATGTCTCAACTAAGGATTGGTGTACCTTATGTTGGAAAATTATGGCCAAGGAATGGTATACCCTATATTGACAATGACATCAGGGAGTGGTGTACCCTGCATTTAAGATCAAATAACCTAGGGAGTTGATATCCTATATTAGAAAGGAGACTAGGGAGTGGAGACCCTATGTCTAAAATAAAATCAACTAGGGAGTTGAGGCCCTATGTTAGAAAAGACTACTAGGGAATGGAAACCCTATGTCTAAAATAAAATCAACTAGGGAGTGAAGACCCTATGTTGAAAAAACGACTAGGGAGTGGAGACCCTATGTCTAAATAAAATTAACCGGGGAGTGGAGACCCTATGTTGGAAAAACGACTAGGGAATGGAGACCCTATGTCTACAATAAAATCAACTACGGAGTGGAGACCCTATATCGGAAAAGAAACTAGGGAGTGGAGTCCCTATGTCTAAAATAAAA
Source organism: Nicotiana obtusifolia (assembly GCA_002018475.1). Classification (NCBI taxonomy): domain Eukaryota; kingdom Viridiplantae; phylum Streptophyta; class Magnoliopsida; order Solanales; family Solanaceae; genus Nicotiana; species Nicotiana obtusifolia. The sequence continues at coordinate 149,204 of MCJB01049108.1, read as the reverse complement.
TCAACTAGGGAGTGGAGACCCTATGTTGGAAAAGCGACTAGGGAGTGGAGACCCTATGTCTAATATCATCAACTAGGGAGTGGAGACCCTATGTTGGAAAAGAGACTAGGGAGTGGAGACCCTATGTCTAAAAAAATATCAACTATGGAGTGGAGACCCTATGTTGGAAAAAAGACTAGGGAATGGAGACCCTATGTCTAAAATAACTTCAACTAGGGAGTGAAGAACCTATGTTGAAAAAGAGACTACGGAGTAGAGACCCTATGTTTGAAATAACGTCAAGTAGAGAGTGGAGACCCTACGTTGGAAAGGAGACTAGGGAGTGGAGACCCTATGTCTAAAATAAAATCAACTAGGGAGTGGAGACGCTATATTGGAAAAAAGACAAGGGAGTAGAAGCCTAATGTCTAAAATAACTTCAACTAGGGAGTGAGGACCCTATGTTAGAAAAGTGACTAGGGAATGGAGACCTATGTCTAATATAACTTCAACTAGGGAATGGAGACCCTATGTTGGAAAAGAGACTAAGGAGTGGAGACCCTATGTCTAAAATAAAATCAACTAGGGAATGGAGACCCTATGTTGGAAAAGAGACTAGGGAATGGAGACCCTATGTCTAAAATAACTTCAACTAGGGAGTGGAGACCCTATGTTGGAAAAGAGACTAGGGAGTGGAGAACCTATGTCTAAAATAAAATCAAGTAGGGAGTGAAGGCCCTATATTGGAAAAACGACTAGGGAGTGGAGACCCTATATCTAAATAAAATCAACTAGGGAGTGGAGACCCTATGTTGGAAAAGCAACTAGGGAGTGGAGACCCTATGTCTAAAATAAAATCAACTAGGGAGTGGATACCCGATGTTGGAAAAGCGACGAGGGAGTGGAGACCCTATGTCTAAAAGTAAAATCGACTAGGGAATAGAGAGCTTAAGTTGGAAAAGCGACTAGGGAGTGGAGACCCTACGTCTAAAATAAAATCGACTAGGGATTGGAGAGCCTATGTTGGAAAAGAGACTAGGGAGTGGAGACCCTATGTCTAAAATAAAATCAACTAAGGAGTGGAGACTCTATGTTGGAAAAGCGACTAGGGAGTGGAGACCCTTTGTCTAAAATATCATCAACTAGGGAGTGAAGACCCTATGTTGAAAACGCAGCTAGGGATTATTGTACCCTATAACTACGATGATCTTGAACTTTCTTTATTTTCTTTGTTTTTCATCATTTTAATGTTTTTTTGTCATTATTTTTTTACTTATTTTTTAGAGAATGAGTAAATGCAGGAAAAATTTGAAGAAGACTTCCCTTTTGGAGTTGTTGCTGCTGTAGAGCCGTTTCTAGCTCTCGCGCGGTTTCTTCTTCTTCTTCTTCCTTTTTTTTTTTTGTTTGTTGCGCCTACTTCTTGCAAGGTTGTTTTAGGGTTGCACATGTTTCCTATTTTCAAACAAAGAACAATTGTTAGTTTGAAACGATGGTTGGTTTTGCGACCTTGAGTGTTTCAGTCGCTTGATCTTTGTAACAGCCAAGTCCACCGCTTGTAGAAATTGTCCTCTTTGGAGCCTTAGCCCCTCACGGTTTTAAAACGCGTCTACAAGGGAGAGGTATCCAAGCCCTTATAAGGCACTCTTCGTTCTCCTCTCCAACCGATGTGGGATTTGCCTATACCAATGTGGGATTTACCTAAGGCAAGCCTTTACACTCACCCCCCCCCCCTTGGGACTCAGCGTCCTCGCTGAGGTTTTCCCCACCACTGGGTTTGCCCCACCACCGGCCCGGCACCGGCTCTGATACCAACGGCAAATCCCACATTGGTATAGGCAAATCCCACATCGGTTGGAGAGGAGAACGAAGAGTGCCTTATAAGGGCTTGGATACCTCTTCCTTGTAGACGCGTTTTAAAACCGTGAGGGGCTAAGGCTCCAAAGCGGACAATTTCTACAAGCGATGGTCTGGGCTGTTACAATCTTGGCCGTCTTCTTTGATTATAATTTCACCTGCAACTAGTTGTTTCCTGAATGCCGATTGCATTTCTGGCTCCGGAGAACCTTTGGCTTCTCCAAAACTTTACCAGGACGGTTGGTCGCGTGGGACTTAACCTTTTTCAACTTTATTTTGCCTTTGTGGGCTTTCGACTTCTTTCTTCCAATTTTTTAACTTCAGAGCATTGGGGAACCTTTGGCTTTTCAAACTTCACAAGATGGTTAGTCGCGTGGGACCTAACCTTTTCAACTTCATTTTGCCCTTATAAGCACTTCGATTTGTTTTCCTCCTTACAAGAGTTTTTGATTTCGAAGCATCGACCGCTGTAGCCAATCGGGGTCGACTTGATGCCATTGCCGAGGCCGGGAGCCTTTTTCGCATACTAACTCATATCAAACGAAAGCCCTGTAAATCAATCTTGCCATCCCTTCTTTGCCTTAATTTTGGAATAGAGTTAGATCGAAAGGGATTCAAAGAAAAATACATAATGTATGGACAATGAATTTAGACAAGAGGTATCCCTTTCGAGGAAAGGAAAGAAGGACTTATCTGGAGTACATGCGGACTTCAATGAACATGACATGCCTTTTGGAATGGATGCCTGATTTTTGTAAACTGTCCAACTCTTGGAAATTTATCACAAATTTGCCTCGAAACTGAGAAATCTTGCCCAGGACTGTGTCAATGCCAATGCCTATGAAGATCCTCTTTTCGATCAGTAGTGCCCTTTGCGCGTTTTCACCAGCTGACCTATGTCATTTGTCTTCTCATCATCGCCTTATAGTTCCCTTTATGAGTTTTCACTAATAAGACTCTCTCATTTTCATTTTCTCTGCTCGCCATCGCCCTATAGTGCCCGTGAGGGTTTTCACCAATAAGATTCTCTCATTTTATTTCTCTCATGGTGGCATCAGATCCAAATGACTATATCCTCCAATTCTTGAACATTCTCTATGATTGATCAGAAGGACTTGAAAAGGATTTGGGTAAACAAGATTTGGATTGAATTACAACTTTGGAACATTTCAGGCGAAACCATCGCCGAACCATCGTAGCATCTGCCCCAGTTTCAACTTTTGGGGAAACGAGAATTTTTATTTTGGTGTGAGTGAACCTCACAAAGAGGCTCCTACGAATCCTTACGGAATCAAGTCAAACGTAATTCAAGGAACTTTATTTTTGGTTTTCTTTTGCTTTTTCTTTCTCTTTTTTTTTCTTTTTCTCTTTTTTTTTTCTTTTCTTCTTTTTTTTTTTAAATAACTCCTTCAGGATCCAAAGAGGGTAATCAAAGAAAGGTAACCGACTCAAAGAGGGTTAATGGTGTTTGGGTAGCGAGAATGAAAGCCTTCTTCATCCCAACCGGAGAACATTAATGCTATATAGGGGATCAAACATAGTACATTTTGACTGCACCTACGTTGAAAGTTGTTTCAGGAACATTTCCGTTGATGTTTCCAAATATAACGCTCTCTTTTGGCAGTAGTCTCGTTACAATGTATAGAGCTTTCCAATCTAGAGCCAATTTTCCATTAGTTGTGCCGATTCTTTGTTTTATTTCCTTAAACTTATCTTCATTGCATTCTGATTCTTGATTCATTACTTCGAAGTGTGACAGTGTTTTAGGATCTGGGCATGAAGTCCGCAAGCATGTCATGTTATTGGAATATGCATTTAACATAACTAAAAAACGGAATAAGAGAAGTGACAGAGTTAAGAAAAGAGACATATACGATGAAATATTGATTTCATTTATTTGAATTTTAAAGATAGAAGGGTTTACATCAGAAAGTAAGACAATAAAATTAAAACATCCGAATTACACCCTGAAATAATCCGGACGTAGAAAGGATAGCAAGACCGACTACCGAGACTCCCGTCTGACAGGGAATTTCAGGTTTGGCGACAGTTTTTTGGCTTTTCTTCTGTCTCGACAATGGTTGCAATTGCCTTCAGTGCTGGATCAAATTTCCCATCATAACAGATAATTCCAACTACTGGCCCATTGGTGTGAGTAGGCAGAGGATTGTTCATCATATTAGGGGTCTCTTCATCCTTAAGCATTATTGCCTTGACCTCGATGAGGTCTTCCACTACTCTTCTAAGAGTCCAATAGTCTTCTGTATCATGTCCCACTGTTCCAGAGTGGTATTCACGTCTAGCATTAGCCTGGTGCAAGGGGGACTCGGGGGTTGGCCGGTTAGGGGCCACTAGCTGCAGCAGACCTAGCCTGACTAGCTTTTGGAACAAACTTAAATACGATTCACCAATAGGGCTAAACTGATTCCTTCTGAGGGGCTCTCTCGGCGAGGATTGTATTGCGGAACATTTGGTTAGGGATTATATGGAGCTTGGTAGGAACGGGCATTTCTGGCTGCTTAAGCCTTGCATGTTTTTCAAGCTTTGTTCCAAGCTCTTCATCTTCCGAGCCACTTCCTCTTGCTCAGGATTCTTGACAACCTTTCTTGCCCAACCAAGAAGTCATATTGTAGAGGTTGAGTAAATGAGCATGGGGTCACATATGCTATTTCTAGTTGAAACTGTGTACCCTGAAAGGTGAACGTTGAAGGCTCAACATATGGCTGTGGTATAGTCGGTTGTGTTGTGGTGCATACTGGTGCTATAGAGAACACTGCTGGCGGTGCCCTTGAATCCGGCGCCTGGGGTGAACCATATAAGGCATGCCAGGACCGTTAGACGACACTGGAGGGTATCCGCACGGAATGAACAGGTTGGGAACAGGGACGTTAGTAGCCCCACCTGACCTGGGGATTAACTTAGGGAACCCAGATATTGCAGCCGGTGGTTCCCTACCTTTAGACCAGGCGTCCCACACTACCAACATGCGGAGACGCAACATCTTATCTTCTTCAGCAATTGCTGATTCTAGCTGTGGAGTTGTTGATTCTAGCTGTCCTCAGGATCAATAATTGGTAGATGACTTTTGCAGGCCATAGGAACCCTACCTTTGGATCTTGTGAAATAAGGATGGAAACCAGATTACCAACAAACCAACCACCTGAACAGAACCTGGCTAATTTGCGCACACAACCTTGTTAGTTTTGAGACATTTAATATTTAGGAAATCGCATGTTAGGATGCAAAGCACCTAAATAGTTAAACCCTTCTATCATGGGTTTGAATGGTTGCGTGTTTCATCCCGGCTTTAACTAATCCTTTTCCATAATGTATCTCGTTTCTTTTCATTTTTTTTTTCATATCTTGATTTCTTTTTCTTTCTCTTTTTTTTTCGCTCTTTCTTTTTCTTTTTTATTTTGTCACTCCTTTCTTTCTTTTTTCTTTCTTCTCTTTTTTTCACTCGGTTTACTTAATGGTTGTGATCGAATCTGATGGGTATTGCCTATGTATCATGACGCCGCATGAATCAGATCATTACATAGTTTAGGATTACTGTGAACAAAGTACATAAGCTAGCTCTTTTTTTTTTTTTTTGATTTTTTCTTTGGGAATTTTATAAAAGAAGACTTCTTAAAGGAGAAAGAAAATATTGTTTTGGATTTTGATATTTTTTTGGGAGAAAGACTTCTAAGGAAGGAAAAAATATATTTTTGAATTTTGATTTAATTTTTTTTTCGAATGAAAGACTTCTAAAAAAAAGAAATTATTTTTGGTTGTAGTTTTTTTTTATTTGGGATTTTCTAAGGAAAGACTTCTAAAAAAGGAATTAAAGAAAAATATTTTTGGATTTTTTTTAAAAAAAATAGAGGCCAGAACCGATGAGGTTTGCCTACCTATGTCACATTCGGTGAGATTCAGACCCGCGTAGTTCGGTCAAAAGCGGGGAATATATCAACGCCTTAGTCTATTTTTCAACACCTTCTGAGTAAAATCAGACATAGTTCAATTTTGAACATAGGGATTTTATGAAAACCATGTGAATTTCACTCTCTTATTTTTTCTCTCGTGTTTTTTTAAATTATCTTTCCCTATTCTAAAAGCCGGTCAATATACAAATCAGATCAAACAAATGCACAAGTAGCACGTAAGATGCATCAGGATAGTCTTTTTAGTTTGGGGTACATCTGTCCTAGACGGACTCAACCCCTGTGTTGAGTCCCCAAAGTCAAATGCACGTGATGCAAACAAACGTTCCTACTAGGGATCCGACATGAGGCTATGTTATTCTAGGTTTGAATCCTGGGGTGTGTTGTTCTAGACCTGTCTTACCCGAACGGACAACTCGAGCCAGGAGGGTAACATTCCGGGAACCAAAAGGTCATCCGGCTTTGTAACTGATCCGATCCTCGTTCTAAATTAGGGATATGATACTCTAACGGAAAAGAAGCCACGCCAGCGTGCGCTTTCCAGAAGATTTAGAAGACTCAGAGAGAAGAAGGGTGGCGTAACAATTTATATATATAGTTCACAGAATATCGAAGCGATAAATGAGCGACAATTAGCACATTAGGCACAAACATGTAATATCAGACAATCACAAGAAAGTCATGCATAACAGTTATTCTAAACTCAAATTCTGAACCCTAAACCAGAAGTTCTAGGTTTTTGTCCCCAGCAGAGTCGCCAGAGCTGTCACACCTCCTTTTTTCCGAGGGATAGGGGAGTTTTTTCAATTAAAGTGATATTGTTCGAGATGAGATTATTTATTTAATTCAAAGTTGCCACTTGGACAAATTATGATGGTGTCCCAAGTCACCAGTTTATTTTAAAATCCCAAATCGAGAAAATTGACTCTATTTATGATCCGCGAACATAGACCGGGTAAGAAATTCTATTAACCTGAGAGAAAGTGTGAGGCACTGGGAAATTCCGTGATTTTAGCACGATCGCTTAACAATTAATACTTGGCTTGATTATCTAAATTATTACATGTTTAAAACCTATTATTCATTTTTAATTTCTTTCTAACCGCTTTTAGTTATTATTTAAACCTCTTTTTAGTATTTATGGAGTTATTTCTTGAACAAGTTACGATGTCGTACACTTGTCGTTCTAGTACACATTGCAAGTCGGGCCACATGAAATGCACCCGCAATTTACAACATTTTTATTTTTTATTATTATCTGAAGTTGAGGTCAAGTCGCGTGAAACGAGCACCTGAGTTGGGATTTATGTAACGTGACCATGCTATGGGAACTGTACCCATAGTCACGATGATTTGTTATTCAATGCGCGCCTAACGCAACTAGCGATGTTCATGAATTATTTTTCTAGAACTAGTTTGAGATTATTGTAAAGGTCACGAATTTATGGAATAAGTGTAGAAAAGCATGAAATAGATTATTATGGAAAGGTAGGCTAGCGTTGTTTTTTCGTAAAGAAGAACTGGCCCGCAACATGTTCACTACTTTGGACCTTAGAGAAATTAAAATTACCATCGATAAATATGTTGGAAGCTTTTAGTCCAATAAAGTCTTACGCCCAATATGGCCCAACCAATTTCCATTAATTTACTGATAACTAATACTTGAAACTAGACCAAAATCCAAGGCATGAATAGATAGATACGGAGAATAATATGATCACAAAAATGAAGATTAAAATGAAATCAAGGCGTGATGAAAATAGAAGCCATTAATTCATTGAAGAAACCTTTTATAACTTAATTTTTCATATTATTGTCCCGACAAGAAAAATTTACCACGAAAGAAATAATTCATATGTTTAGTGACAAAAAAAGTAACAAATTAATACAAATTCATCAATGAGATTAACTATATGAACTATCTAAAGGGACAATAAACCAATCTTAAAACATAATGAACAGGATAACAAATCAATTTTAGCATACTCAGATGCAATCGATCATATCATACTCAAAGTTAAATCAAAACAGATTGATCCAGAACAATAATGAGAAAACAAAAACCATTGCATTGATGATTGTGGATTTAAATTACAGTCACTCAATGATCGAACAACTTTCAACTAGACCCTTCGGACCGCGAAAACCTCGAGCGAAAAATCGCAACTTGCAACCTCAATCGACTTTGCAAAAACAGTAATTTATTGGTTTTTTTTCTGCTGGGTTTGGTGGTTTGGAGCAGCTTTAATTGCTACATTTTGGAGAATTTTCGAGGCTAGTTTTTAATGGTTTCATAGCTATTTTTCGCTGGTGACTTTAGCTATGTTTGGGGCTGTTATTGTGGCATTTTAGAGCTGGTTTTTGGACGAAGGGGAGGGGCTGATTTAGGGTGGTTTAAAGCTGTTTTTGCAGTAGCTTCAAGCTACAATTTTTTGGAGGAAGACAAGGTGGTTTAGGAGGTAAAGTTCGGCGTGTTTAATGGAGCTTTTTTAGTGTTTTCAGTTAGCTCCCATGGCTGATTTTTTTAGGGAAGAAGGGTTGCGCCTCTTTTAGCTATTTTTGCTTCTTTCTTTTTCGGTTCCCTCCCCTTTTTGCAATGTGTGTCTTTATTATATAGAACTTCCACCAGATTAATGGGCTTGGAGAACAAGGAAAGAATATTAAAAATGTGTGGTCCTCTCAAAAGAAAAATGTCAAAATTAACAAAATGATCAAAAGGAATCAATTCTGTTATGGATGGAAGGTGGGCACGTGATTTTGAGGGAGGATATGGGGAAAAATCAATTTAGGAGGTATGACCCACTAAAAAGAATAAGAGAATTAAGGAAGGACAAAATATAAGGGGGGCACGTAAGGGAATTTACAACTACAACTATCTGATTCTCTTTCCACCTTCTTTTCTTTCTTTTTTGATTTCTTTCCTTTTGCCTTTCACATTCTTTGCTTCTTTTTTTTTTTTTTTTAATAAAAATAAAAGTACTACTCCTACTTGATTAATATAGATAGATCAAAATGCTAACTACTCAAATTTCATTTATGTAAATCCTTAACTTAAAAAAAGAAGAAGAGTAGACTCGTTAAAATATATTCTGGAACTTTTTCTTTCTTTTGAAAATGGGAACACTATTAAAATGTAAAATTGCGGCTATTTTTGTGTTTTCTATTTATCTAGTGAGGTTTAGTAAAAAGTAAAAATAAAATCTAAAATATCAATTACACCTAAAAGCTTTTTGAATACTAAAGGTGGTAAAAACAAATCATGTATGGTCAAAAATTAGGTGTTCGCAGTTAAAAATTCACCGTTGACTTACCTGATGGCGACGTTGGAAGCCATAACGGCCTATAATGAATTTTGAATCGTGATACAATTTTACATGGTAAACTTGTCCTTTTACCTTTCGCTTATTAGGGATGACCGGCTTATTATTCTCCTTTGCACTAAAATATAATGTATTTAATATGTAGTAAGCTAAGAGATTCAGAAGAGTAGAATAATTTCCACCTAAAATTTTATATTTCAAATATAATGTTTGGGTCCGACCTCTTTTTTCTTTTTTTTTTTTTTGCTAAATTAATACTTGCATAAGTTATATGGGAATTAGAAAGTGACAAAAATAATCATGCAATGAGTATTCTTTTTAGTTAAAGAATAAATAAAAACTATGTTAAATCCAAGCATTGCGTATAGTTATTATCACAACAAATGAAAGATCCCAACATTACTATTTTTATATAAATACATTATTATATACTGCATTATTAATTCCTGCATAACACGTTTCTAATCAAAACAATTGCTTAAGAATATGGACAATTGCCCTTTGATCCGGATAGGTTTTCCAATTCATGGTTAGAAATGTAATTATCTTAAAGTAACAAAATGCGTGTTTGCCCTAGTTTCGTTGAGAAGAGGGAAGTATAAGGAAAATGACATATTTTTATTGAAATAATTTAATTTTAACATTTCCAATTATCCTTATTGACATGTTTTTTCTAGCCACATAAATGCATGGCATGAATAAGATAAGTTAAAAAAGAAAGTTTCTTAAATTCTCTGGCCAATTAAACATCGCCCATAAGTTGAAACAGAAGGAATACAATCAGACCTCTTTATAAAGATTACTCTACGTAATAACATTTCAATGTAGCATGCAATTTTCCTTTGAAACTCATTATTTATATTACATTTTACCTATAACTGCAAAAACCATTATAACTTCTTGTAAAATATCTCTCTATAACATTCTTACTCTTTTTCTTAAATATGTTTTTATTATTTTATAAAAATTATATTATATTGGAGACATAAAATTTGGTAAATTTTGTAAGTTCCAACAAAGAATTTGAAATGTCAAAAACTCTTGTGAACTTGGAACATGAGAAATTGAAAGATGAAAGTTGGGGACTCAATCTCATCGTCTTCGAGATCATTTTCCTTTATGGCGCATGTGTATGCTGTTACATGCTCATTTGGATCAGATGTCCCATTGTATTTGAGAATTTCCGGCATGCGAAACTTCTTCGGTATGGGTTTTGGGGCGGCGCTTGATGGAAAAGGTTTCTGTACGAATTTCTTTGAGTCTAAACCTTTAAATACCGGGGGTGCCCCTGGAATTTGGTCCACCCTCGAATTATATGTTTCTACCTTTTTATCATTGGCCTCGATCTTCTTCTCGCCAGACTCGACTCGTCTGGTTAATTCCTCGAGCATTTTCATGATCCCGGCATTTGCCACCGCTCCGCCTTTGCTTGGTTCCACTGTGATAGGTTCATTTTCGGGGATAATTCCCGAGGAGGGTCGGTCTCTACCCCATTCGAAACTTGGCTCCGATTTTGCAGCTGAGCAATGGCTGCTTGCTGGGCTTGCAACATGTTGAATATCATCCTGAGGCTAATCTCGTCCTCCTCGTCCTTCTGATTTGCCGAGCGGTATTCCCTTCGAACACTGTTCGATGGGCCAGAAGTCCGATCCATATCGACCGCCATTTGGGAGTTAGCGTCAACTGGAACTTCATTACCGGGCGCCAAGTTGTTGTTTTCGCCCTGGTGGTCAAACTCGCCATCGACGTATTGAGGCACAGATTGAGAATGTGACATGATTGGATTGTAACCTGAAAAAAAAAGTATTCTGCAAAGAACAAGTGTAAAATAGTCTGTGTGACAGAAAATTGTATCAAACAATCACTATTATCCTTAGCCCCACGGTGGGCGCCAAACTGTTTACCCTTGATTACGAGTAACAATTAAATTTATATGTGGTTTTAAGGATATGTGACCTGATTTAATACAGTTAAAGAATAAAAGGAAATAGAGACTAAATTTAGTGAACAAGGAAAAGAACAAACCGCCAATATTGAGTAGCCTTTCTGCGTTAGAATCCTTTGAAAATAAAAAGATGAAGTAAATAAGTGAGTAAAATAGACTATAGCCTTTGTATATTGATCGTAGATTGTCTGTCTTTACAAATAGGGCTGCCTGTTTATATAGGAAGGAAAAAGAATTCTATACAAGGTAAAAATCTCATTTACAAGGTAAGATATCCCTAGAATTAATGGATTCAACGTCTTTACTAATTTGAGCCGCTATTCCCGCCGAGATGTTTACATATCACGAGATTTTCGGTCCTTCAGTTACGCAAATCTGATTATTTTACCATAGAATATTTTACCCTGATCGGTCTCGACGATCTCGTCTCGAACGCCTTGGCTTCGAGCTTCGTTCCGATGACATCCGGTCTCGGACTTCTCTACTCGATGTCCCGGTCTCGGACTTCTCTTCTCGATGTCCCGGTCTCGGCTTATCGGGTGGCGACTTCAATCGACGCTGGTCGTCAAATTCCAAAACCGGTACTTCCTATGCAAGCGATCGGGTTCGACCCCATACACTTCCATAATATAAAAACTTAAGAAAGTAACTTTTGGGTGATAAAAATTCAGATAAACACATTTGTTATAAAAAATTTAATTGTGTGTGATTTACGATTTCTCTGGTACCACAAGATGATAAAATTACGTGCAGTAATAAGTGTCAAGTTTCATAACCTAAGCTCCAACTTCGTCAATTGGAACCCAAAAATGGGAGGTCCAGATTCAACTCATCTATTGGATTTGCGTTAACTGACATGGTTGGGTACCAAAACTTGAAAACATAACTATTTGTGGCTCATGTAAATATTTTCTAGTTATATGATTCTGTTTACATGAACAGTAAAAAATGACTTAGGATATTGTATAAAATCACTCTTTTTTACTTAAATTATAACGAGTAATAGGAAATTTTTCGTATCCAACATTAAGTAACCTGCTTTGTGCGGAGAAGATTTGAATGCCTATTAGAATTCATTTTGGTTATATGACTCTTTCTAGACGAGATTGGGTAAGAAAGACGTGCATGATATTGATAAACAAAATACAAGAGATTGTAGGATTATTTTCTTCTATTTAAATAATGTGGAAAAAGAAAAGAAAAGAAAAGAAAAAAGAGAAAAGAAAAACATCGAGCACCTTTCAACAAAAAGCCAAAATGATTTTGTGCATTAAAGTGTGTGATGGTCAACTCACTTCCGTGGGGAAGAGGAAACTGTCTATTTTCTCTCTCTCTCTCTCTCTCTCTCTCTCTTTTCTCTATCAAAATCAAAAGCAGCGGCTAACAACCCTTCTGTCAATCACCACATACCGCACCATCAATGCTCAATCTCTCTTCGGAAAAGGGCAAAAGCGTGTTTATCTAACATTCACCAAAACAACATTATCATCTTTCATCCCCCCCCCCCC
>MCJB01049108.1:83168-128616 GCA_002018475.1 Nicotiana obtusifolia | reverse complement strand
AGTTTCAAAGTTTATAATTAGATTCAAACCTTGAAATATATACAAAGTTAGTAAAAAATAAAAAATAAGAAGACAAGAGTTGTGAACTTGGAGCAATTTTATTAATATGTATTCTGATGTAGAAAATTACATTCTTTTAAAAATGCTGGCTAATTTTTTTAAGATAGCCGTAGGCTTTTCCTTAGGAACTGGTTGTTGTTGTTCCGGTTCATCGTCTTCGTCTTGATCTTCTTCATCTTCCACTTCATTGGCTGTTTGACTCCCTTCTTCACTAATTCCATCGCTCAAAATTTGATCCAGATACGCTCTGTCTTTTTTCTGCGAAAGTTCTGGTATTCCAAAGTTTCTTCGCTCTGCTCTGATCCAATCCCTGAATAGAACTCCTGTCTCCATTGCCTCTTCTCTCAATGAATGTCTGTGATCTCCAATTTGAAATCTTCCTTGGCTGAAGCACTCTCCGACGCAATTGATGAAGCTTGAATTGTTAATATATCGCGGGCCATTTTTGCAAGTATGGGAAAATTGTGCTTCTTGACTCTTCCAATAATCCAATAAATCATGAGTTCCAAAACTTGTAAGTTTCTTCGGATATTGGATTAAGTAGACTTGGAACTCGCTGTATTCCTCCCCGTACGCGTCTTGTTCTGAAAGCAGCTTTTGATCAAGTCCTCCAAAACTGCTCATCCCCGCATGCCTTTTGCCTATTTGAGAAGAAGAACTTTCACTGGTTGACAGTATCGGTGCAGTTGGTGTAACAGTCTCTGCCCAAGCTCTATACTTTGCGAAAACAGCCACGTTATCTGTATAAGCTTTAGCACAAGCATGTTCTACACTAGGATAGTTATTAGCCGCAATTTCAACTGGTGTAATATCTAAATTTTCATATATTTTCCGAACAAGTCGTTCAGTTAACTTAATTTTAAATGCAGGATGCAACACATAAGCAATGTAAAAAAGTTGGGGAATTGGAAAAAATATTTTAAATTTTTTTCAATCATAGCCTCTACAGCCGTTTTATATTCTTTGTATTGCCTATATAATCCTAATAATTCAGATATTCCAGCTATATAATATAACATGGTAGGAGTAGTTGGATAATATTGTCCAGAAAATTCTAAAGTAGCACAATAGAATTTTTCTAAAAACTGGAGGAGACGTTCAACAAGGTTCCAATCTTCCTCCTTAAGGTGATAAAGTTCCATAAAATATTTATTATACATTTGAGTAATAGGCTCTCTATATTCATAAGCAACAGTTAATGCTTCATATAAAGTGTTCCACCTAGTACAAACTTCTTTTGGGACTCTCCTAATCGGCATTCCTAATTCTATACATTTTCTTTCCCATTCTCTTTTTCTTTCTTGATTTTTATTTCTAAATATAAAGGCAATAGCTACTTTAACCTTTTCAATAATGTTGTTAAATAAGTCAAGACCATCTTTGACTACTAAATTGTAGATATGACATGCACATCGAACATGAAAAAATTTCTCAAAAGGGGGGTTTAAAATAGGTCTCAAGTTCCTAAGTGCTTCTGCGTTGTTCGTAGCATTATCTACTGTAATACTAAAAATTTTGTTAGATAAACAATATGCACGACAAAATGATGAAACTCTTTTGAAATATAATTTTTCGTGTGTGGTTCATCAACAACTTTATATGCAATAATACGTTTTTGAGACACCCAATCAGGATCTATCCAATGAACATTAACTGTAATATAATCACAGTTATTTGTAGAACGACCCATATCAGTAGTAAGGCATACTCTAGTGTCAAAGTTATCAAATAAATATCTCAAATAATCTATATACTCGTTTTTAAATTTAATAATATCATTTTTAACAGTTGTTCTTGGAAACCTTTAAAGGAAGGATTATATGTAGCTTGAATATAATGAACAAAACCAGTAGAAAAAGGAAAACAATAAGGTAAACCCTCTACTGCAACTAGTTTAGCAATATTTTCCCTATCCCTTTGTTTATCATAACTAAGAATCCCTCCTGTTGTTTGGTTAAGTTTAGCTTGGACACCCGAGGATTCGTCATGTGCTACCCCCCCTCCCCCCCAATGTTCGGTTCCAAAATAAATACCTCCCGCCCGCATTGACCATTCCTTAGGATGTTTATTTCTTAAGTGAGTCCTAATTTTACCCGTCCCACCTTCATTACCCCAAGTTTTGAAAACCCACACCATTCCACAAAGACCACAAACAGCCGTCTGATTTTCAAATTTCTTTTGTACAAATTCCCACACCTCAGATCTTTCCTTACGTTTAACCGAGGCTCTAGTGGGAGGTACAGGAGGCAAGTCGGATTGAACTTCAGGTGGACTAGCTTGAAATTGACGTGGTTCTTCTAAATTAACCCCAGTTTCATAATTATATTGCGCTTCTACGTGTTGTGAATCAAGTGGATTATTAGAGCTAAAATCATGATAATATTGATTTTCATCTATGTGTTGACTAGAACTACCAACAATTCCTTTACCTCTATTTCCCGAACGACCATGTGCCCGCCTCCCACTGCTAGTTCCAATTGAACCTCTTTGAGACATAATTATAGCAAATAAAATAAATATGTGACAAAAATATAATAAAAGAGTAGAAATAGGAACGACCAACCAAATATAGCCGTATAATTGAGGTGAAGTTGATACTTGAACCTTCACTTGATAGCAACTCCAATTAAAACTTGATAAATAATCAAAATTGTATAATTTACTCAAATAGCCAAAGTAGCAAAATAGCAATATTATAGAGAATTTGAGAGAATTGGATGATTTGTGTGAAATATGATGAAATAATTGGGTATTTATAAGAAAAAATAGTTAGGGGTGGTTACGGGGTAAAATGGCCGTTTTTTGCCGTTGGCCACGACTAGTTTTTAAATTCTGTCTTTTTTTTTTTCCGATCCGGTCCGGTCCGGTCCGGTCCGATACCGGCCGGTTTCGGATCATTTTTTATCCAGTTCATCCGGTCTCAAAGTCATAGACCGTCCCGCTACCGGGACCGGTTCTCCCTCCCCCCTCCCTTAAAAGGTTCGGTTCACACCGGTTCGGACCAATCCGGGTCGAATTCCGATCCGAAACTGGTCCGGTCCGATGTGAACCGGACCAACAGCCACTCTTACTTTTCAAGGTTGTTCTGTTAATGAAGAACACTACTATTCAGTAGTACTTATCAAAACTTTTGTGTGCAAGTATGAAGTGTAGAAGTCTGACAAGTGACAAGCTCTCTCAGTCCAATTTACTTGGACTGGGGTGTTTTTTTTTTTTTTTTAAACTTATAAATGATAATTCCTCTCAATTAGACGATGTACTTTTCTTTTTGGTTTGTTTAAAAATAAATGACACATTTCTAAATTTGAAAATACTTAAACTTTAAACTCTTCATTTTACTCATTTTTCCTTTAATGAGAAACTTTTATAACCACACAAATGTCATGGCCCCACAAAGCTTTTACCCCTTAGATTTTAAGACCACAAGTTTCAAAATCTTCTTTTTTTCCTTAACGTGCCGAGTCAAACTACCCCATCTAAATTGAAACGAAGGGAGTAATTGGCTATAAATGTAAACTTATGTATTACTTGTCCTGCATTTTGGTGTTTTAATGATAATATGTGCTATGTTTGGGCTTAATATTGTGTCGTTTTTATGTGTAGGATCGTTGGAGGATGAAAACGAGTAAATATTGCACACAAGAATGTCAAAAATACACAAAAAGAGCACGAAAAGGCAAAAATCGAACAAGGCCAGGAACCAAGTGCCAAGCCAGGCGACGCCTGGCTTCAAACGAGGTGCATCGCACATTAGAACAGGCGACGCGAGCTTTAAGGCGCGCCCTAGGCCAGGCCTCGCGAGCTCTGAGGCCTGCACCCATTCCAAGTTTGTGCATTAAACATTTCCCAATTGGTTTTGGCTTTAGGGACTCCGACCCTAACATATAAATACCCCCTAAACGTGATTAGTGAGGGGTTAGTCAATTTTCGAAGGTGGCAAAGTCTTAGAAACACAAACAGAGCACATAATTCGTCGAATCTTCCATCCTTCATCTAGTATTCATAGTTTCTATGTTTAAAAATAATATTTTGATTATTGTTATGAACATGAGTGGCTAAGAACCTCAATATTCTGGGGTTATGGGTTGTTAGTGACTATTATAGTTTGACAAATGGCTATTTTGCTTGGGTTATCATATTAATTTGTTTATTCAGTCTTGCACTTAATTATTCTATTGCGTAGCTAACGGTAGGATACTATCTATGAATTTATAGTTGAACTCGAAAGCGAGAACTATAGATTGCATATAAGATTGAATAGAGTAGGTTCTTGAATCCGGCCACCGGAGAATAGATTCGGGATTAGGATAGATATATTCTAGTTGCCTTACTTGGTTATGCAATATACATGCATTCTTGTTAATTCTAATTCTATAGACATATAGTATTAGGTTGGATTGAATAGGCAAGCGAAGTGTCGAAAGAACTTTGCGAGCATAATAAACCCTGTTAACCAACAAATTAAACAAATCAAGTAATTAGATCAACCGAAAAAACACAATAGGAGAGACATAATACCATAACCTCGGAATATAGCATCTCGTTGAATTCTTTTTAAGTGTTTGCTTGTTTGTTTTTCACCTTTGAATTTTTTGCTTGTTTAGTAATTTCTTAGTAATTTTTAGTAGTAAAATTCACAATCATCTTCTTCACAACCACTTGAGCAATAAACTTATAAGTAGTTTAAATTGGACGAGAGTTAATCATAAATCCTCGTGGGAAGATATTTTCTCATCACTTTATTACTTGTCGACCGCGTATATTTACGTGTGCGTTTGACCTAACGATAAACAACTAAAAACCAAATTATATGTATTACAGGGTTGGAAGTGACTTTAGTTTGGAAATTTTTTCCCTCGACAAAATAGTAGTACATGGATATTACCCTGTCAACGTAATAATATAGTATGATTAATTTCAATAACAAAGTTATAAATATTATTATTTCATTAATTTTATCTTGTTTTATTACAAATTTTAGTAGTATTCACTCTAATAAATGTGGAGATTGATTAATATAGTAACAATAAGAAGTAGTAATAAATTGCAATCAAAGAATAAATAAGAATAGTGTAGTTAAATTATCCTTTCCTTAAGGGGTTTGCAAAAGACAAAAGTGACAAGTAAAATAGAATGGAGGAATAATTATTAAAATTTCAAAATCAACATGAAAATAGAACAATTTCAAAAGTAAATTTCAAAATGTAAAAATAAAATTTGAATGTAAATTATATCTTATCTGATTATGTTATATTTTTTAAACTAATCATTGAATAACAACCTTAGAGCATAAAAGTGATTTAACTGCCTATTTGTCAATTAAGGTTTCGATTCTAATATTTGTTACCTATCAATATTTTACGACGCGAATTAGAGTAGGTGGTCATGTGCGTTTCTTTTAGCATGTTATCTACAATATTCCTTCATTTTTTTCAGAGATATTATTCCTTTGATGTGATTAAGATTTTTTTGGTACCGCAAAATGGTCAGATTATTATGCGCAGTAAATGTCAAGTTTCGTAGCCTAAGCTCCACCTTTTCGTTAATTGGAATACAAAAATGGGAGCTCCATATTCAACTCATCTTGAATTTGCAGCAACTCATTCAATGGTGGATACTAAAATTTGAGTACCGTCTTTACTCTTTTGCAGGGCGCAACTACAATGTTAAAAGGACGATCACTTAAACATTTTTCGCGTATATATTTCAAATATTTATTTCTATATATATAAACATAACTTTGAACAACTTTCGAACAATTTTACTTCCTCCGTCCCGATTCAGTTGTTATGTATATTAAAAGTAGTTGTTCCCGAATACAGATCGCTTTAGAAAATCAAGAGAAAATTAATTGTTATTTTTTCAACTTCACCCTTAGCATTAATTATTCTAGAATTAAGTGGCAAGTAAGATAATCAAAGATTAAAAAATTAATACGGGATAGATTAATCAAATTATTCTTCTTATTACTCCCTCTATTTTAATTTATAATGTGACATATTTCGCTTATTAAAATTTAATTTGATTAAACTTTGAAAGTTAAATTGGATTAGTTCAACTAAGTATTTTATAACGATCCAACCGGTCGTTTTGAGCATTTGCATTCCGTTCAGCTATTTGAAGTCTTGAGTAACTTTATATGATGTATTAAGACTTGTTTGTATCGTCGCTTTCGATTTTCGGATGATTCAGAATTAGTTTGGAAGAATGATTTTCATGTTTGAAGCTTTAAGTTGGAAGAGTTGACCAAGTTTGACTTTTGTGTATTTGACCTCGGATTGGAGCTTTGATGGTTCCGTTAGGTCCGGATAGTGATTTTAAGCTCGGGCGTATGCCCGGATTTGCATTTAGATATTTCTATAAGGTTTTGGCACTAATTGGCAAAAGTTGAAAATTTGAAGGTTCAGAATGTTCATAAGTTTAACCAAGAATTGACTTTGATGATATCAGGTTCGAATGATTGTTCCGGGAGTTGGAATAGGTTTGTTATATCATTTGAAAGTTGTATGAAAAATTTGGGTTTATTCCGAATTAGTTAGGCTTGAATCGGACGCTTGGCCCGAAGTATGTTTATGAACTTAAGAGAATGATCTTGATTGATGATTCATGGGTTTGATATTGTTATGTGTGATTTGAGGCCTCGAATAGGTCCGTGTTTTGTTTTGGGACTTGTTGGTATGTTCGAACGGGGTTCCGAGAGGTTCGGGTGAGTTTTGGGGTGGTTTCAGATTATTTTTATACCATTTTCAACTGCTGGTTTTTGACTACAAATCGATCACGGAGAATTGATTGCGAGCGCGAAGAGTAAAATGGAAAAATTGGACCTGTGTGTTGCGTTCGCGAAGAAGAAATTCTACTATCATTGAGCTGATTTTGGAAGCTTATATTCTGCTCGGTATTGGATTTGGCTTATTCAAGGTAAGTAACATATCTAAACTTGGATTTGAGGGTACTTAACCTTAGGAACTATGTTGTAAGAGATGTATTAGGATGATGCACATACTAGGTGACAAATGTGTGGGCATGCATCAGGTTAATCATGAATCAAGTTGACTATTAGACTATGACCGGACTTGTTTTGCTGTTATATCTTATTTTATCCGTGTAATTCCGACTTGTTAGATTAATTGAGTTGTGATTGATGTTAGAAATCATGTTTAGGCTATGTGCTTATTCGGTTGAGACCTAATGAGGCTATTTATGTTATTTCTAGTTATCTGCTCTAACTGTAATTATTACTCAGTCATGATTCTTCATTTGCATATCATATCCCAGTCTCTGTTCATCATTCACTATTACATCATATGTTATCATTGTTTGGACTAAGTGGTACGAGATTGTGAGCCTTTGAGACTTGAGAGATTGATGACCGAGGTGGGCCTGACAGTCATGTTGTGAGTGTTATTGTGGATCGGGCTGCACGCCGCAGCAGGCCATATTGACTTTATTACTATTATTATTACTGTGGATTAGGTTGCACGCTGTATCAGGCCTTATAGGCTTTTAATTAGCGCTTGGGCAGGATTCGCCCCTTTAGAGTCTGACACACCAACAGTGAGCAAACACAGTGATATATATATATATATATATATATATATATATATATATATATATATATATATATATATATATATATATATATACATATATATATATATACATACACATTCTTTGGTGAAGGGCTTATGAGTCAGGCACCCGTATAGTGCTAAGTGATTTTGTGTGTATGTGTGTGATGAAGTGAGAAATTGAGACAGACAGCTTGAGTATGTTGAGGGTGAGAGTACCTGCGAATATCACCGTGAAATCATTCATTTGACATGCATACTTGGCATGTAGGCATAAAGATGTATTTTCATCATACTATACGATATTGTGGCATTCATGATTTGACATGTACACTTGACATTTAGGCATTGGGATGTATATTCCTCATGTTAGACAGTATTGTGACATTCATGATTTGACATGTACATTTGACATGTAGGCATTGAGATGTATATTCCTCATGCTAGACGGTATATAATAACTGATGACTTTACATGCATATTGATATGTAGGCATAGAGATGTACTTTCCTCATGTTATCTGATAATGAAATGTCTCATCTATTGTTGAAAGTTTGGGAAAAATAATAAATTTTCTGATATACTCATATTTTGGTGACTTTGATGAAAGATTTGGGCTTTACTGTTATACCTGAAAAATATGTCTATTTTTTCGTAACTGTGAATGAGCTGAGCATAATATCTTTTGAGTTATTGCTTGTACTACCTTCATTATATTATCACGAGTTTTTATTTGGTTATTGGTGTTAGACTCTGACTTTTCTGAGCTCGTCACTACTTTCAACCTAAGGTTAAGTTTGTTACTTATTGAGTACAGGGGGTCGGTTGTACTCATACTACACTTCTGCACCTTGCGTGTAGATTTTGGAGCTGATGTTGTTGTGTATGGCGGGAGCTGGCATTAAAAATGTACCTGCATTCCGGTTATTGCTGCCTCTTGTTCATGGTAGCTTTAGATTTTAAAATCTGTTTATGTATTTTTCAAACAGAGAATGTATTTATTTCGTATTAGCTTTGTAAATTTTAAGTCTTAGAAGCTCATGATTTGTACTACCAGTTCTTAGAAAAAATGTATTAAATTCAGTTATTTCACTTTTTGACTCTTATCGTTATCTTTAAATTATATTTACTGTTATTGGCTTATCTATGGGTTGAGTTTGGTGCCATATTTAAAGAAGTCAATAAATTAATAAATCACTATAATAACATCATATATTAAGAAACACAATACAAGTACACCACTATAATTGGTTTAAAATTTGTTCGAATAATTTAATTCTAGAATGATTTTAAATTACATGTTGTTGATGATATCCAATCCTACACCTCTAATTGAAGCGTACCACAATCATTAGAAATAATAAAAAATCCAACAAGGTTGGGTCGAATACCACAAGGAGTAGGTGTGTGTTAGAGTGTCCAAATGTGTGTAACCTTGGTGATTCTTAATGTAATCTTAAAATAAAGAGTGATTTTTCAATTAAGTCTAAAGTTACTTCTAAAATTACTATATAAAATAGTCTAGGAATTTCAAATACTGAGAATGCAAGTAACGATGTGGTTGTAACAAATAAGAGAAAGGCACTAGGATTGTTTCCCCTTCGTGTAGGTTATGCTTTTGGGTATACAATATTCAATTCTAGTTGATTAAGCATGTGTTATGGCTTCAATTTTTATTCTGCCAACTTAATGTCTTCCAACAATTAAGAGATTTTTACCCTAAGTTGCTCTTCCAATTCATCTAAAACTCAATATAAGCAATTGATTAGCCTAAGTAGAAATCACACTCTTCCTGCATAGATTTCATTAATTAAATGATTAACCCACTTAATTTCTTGCTAATTATTTTGTGCCTAAGTTAAGTTCTACTCTTCCAAGCTAGAAAAAGTAAAATAGGCATGGATTTAGCGTTTGGAACTACAAATCAATCAATAAAGCATGGAGTAATTAGATAACCCAAAGCTTAATCAAATTTTAAATTTATATTAACAACCCAAAATGTAACCCACTTAGATTCACAATCCTAGCCTAAGAAATCGGCTACTTATACTAGAAATAAAAAACAAAGGATGAAATAAGAACATAAGCATAATTAAAGACTAAAGTTATAAGAAAATTCAAAACAAAGTGTTGTTGATCTCCCAATCCTTCCCAAAATAGCTCAAAAGTTGTTGTGGAGTACAAGATAATGAAACATGACCTAAAAAATCTAGCTAAAAATCTACTTATAGTCGTCCCCAATTTATGACAAAATTGTCCCTCTGATGCTTGCGTAGCTAATAAGAAGTGAGTAGCTATGCACAACAGCTTATCTTGTGCATTGGCTTAAGGTCTTTTGCGCAGGACAGTTGTGGACTTATGCATCTTTCATAGGCAAAAACAGTAGTTGCCCAGGTTTTCCAGTCCTCTACATGTGTAGCTTGTTTGCAGACCTACGCATATTGCATAGGTCTTGAACTACAACTTCATATCTTCAATATTTTGACTCCAATTTGATGTCTTCTCATTCTAAATTGATAATGATTCATCCTTAAAGCCTCCAAAACTCCTTAGTCCTGAAATTATATCATTCAAAGCACAACTAGTCAACTTATTCCTAAAAATAGGGCATAAAGCTCTCTTAAAAACACAAGAAACGCTAGCTAATAAAACTAACTTATCAATTCCCCTGAACTTAAACTTTTTCTTGTCATCAAGAAAATCAAAATAGTAGTAATAGTTATCCAAGACTAACTGAAGACTAATGCAAGCAACCAAGAGAAATCTTATCCTAGCCACGAAGCAATTAAGCACAAGAACTCATGACTTTGATTGGTACCAGGAATTGTACTCAAATACATGACCCGTTAACAACTTCCAAAGGATTCAATTTCAAAACCATCGTAATTCAAGCAAGTCAAGAAGATTTTCAAACCATGATGTTAAAGCTTCTAAAATTATCTTTAAATTACATGGACACTTTCTTTTGTTCATGTGTACCAATTGAGAAAAGAAAAATTAATCACACCCGAGTTTTCATGTGCCTCACAAATAAAGAGAGCTTCCCACATGCATTATGATATTTTCAAAGCAAAAGCGGGATATGAATAAAAAGAAATAAGCACTCTCTTTCACAAAAAAGATGTTCAAATGTGCAAAAGTAGTACCATAGGCTTGCCCTTCGCGTAAATCTCCACTAATGTTGGTGTGCTTAGTTCACAATTATTTAGTACTTGCGGGAATGTATTGTAGGTTTTTGGTTGGAGGTAGGGATTCAATACTGGTATGTGTGACTACGACCTTCCTAAACACTACAATTTAAAAGCTTCAAGACATTTTTCTTTTTCCAAAAGCTCACCCTTCTTGCTCCTTTTCAACTAGGCAATATAAAAGGGCAAAAGGCGCTTCTTGAAACTTACACCATTAGAGCTTCCTTATTCTCAAGGCTTTTTCATTGTGATCACCACTTATGTTATGAGTCTATAGTCTTCCCTTTTTATTTCAACTCTTTTTTTTTCTTTCAAAAGACTTTCTTTTTCATTGCTTTTTTTTTTCTTTTTCCTTTGTTAGTTGCCTTGTTAATTTACCTTCAAGTAGCTCCCACATCACACTTTTTCTTTCTCCTCTCCCAAACTCAGACTTTTGGTTTAGATTGTAATTTCAAGTGCTTAAGAAAGTGGGGACATCAAAAGAGGCTATAACACAAAAAAGGAAAAAGGAATGTAATGTGGTTGCCAATGAAAAGCCAAATGCTCAAGAAGGGTTGACTAGAGTAATCATGCAAATGGTAGGTAATTTAAGGAAAAACCGTCCAAAAAAAACCTAGAATAATTTTCAAAATCAAGCACAACCTAGAATTTTGCCTCGAAGCACACTTTGGGCAAGTTCTAGACCGCAATTGACACAAAAGAACTCAACAACAATCTCGCATCACATGGCACATGCAACACTCTAAGAAGATATATGTATTTAAAGCCTAATTGAAATACATGAATGCAAAAAGTTCCCATAGACTAAAAGGCTACATAGTGACACTAAAGCTAACAATGGAACCTAAAGATCATATCAAGAATAATCAATTCAACTACTTCCTAGAATTTTCAAAAGCATGAATTTTATAAAAAGTTGTTTCAAGGCATACATCTAAGTCTAAGTAGTGTTGGTACCAAACAAGTCATAAGTTGAATTTGGAACACCAACACTATTTTATTCATTACTAGCTACTACTAAAAAAAATAAAAAAAATTTCGGTTTCAAGTTGCATCTTTGGGAAAGAACCATGGCTAGAAAATCCAAAGAGGTTATTTTTAACTTCTAATAAAGCATAAAATAAAAGATAGACTAACAATGAAAGAAAAGACTAAAAAGAAAGCATGACATCAATAGTAGCATCAAAAAGTGTCAAGCATACCAAAATTCATCAATACCCCTCCCCCATACATAAAACTTTGCGTGCCTTGCCCTCAATACAATCAAAACAAGTATAAGGGTAAGGTAAAGAAAACTCCCTCAAGCTAGGGTGGTGGCCTCTATGCTACGCTTGTAGCCTTATCAACTCTTAGACAACTTCACTCTAGCTATTCAATTTTAAGCACTTAACCTACGCACATACCAACACCAAAATTCATCAAAGAAAAAGCTAAAAATAAAGCTACAATAACTAAATAAAATCAAAATAAAAGAAACAAAGAGGAAGAACTTGGGTTGTCTCCCAAGAAGTGTCTTATTTAACATCGTGGCACGATGCAAAGTCTAAACCAATCAAGTCATTAGGGGTTCCCCCAGTTAAACTTTTGAAACTACTTTTCCTCTATAAAATTGGCCCAAATAATGTCGAATGCTATGCTCATGTGCTTTGAAGATTCTAAGACCATCTCCGGACTCTAAATCCACAAAACCAAAGGGGTAAACATGCACAACCTTGAATGATCCGAACCATTTTAATTTCATCTTGCCTGGGAACAACTTAAATCTTGAGTTGTAAAGAACAACCAATTCCCTGGATGAAACTCCCTTTTTATAATCTTCTTGTCATGGACGAACTTCACTCTTTGCATGTGCAAAGAAGCACTCTTATATGTTTGAAACCTTGAATTCACCCATTGCATTGAGTTGAAAAACTCTTAAGTTCATTGCATCAACACAACAAGACTCAAACTTTAATGGCTTAATAGTAGAAGGTTTGGTTGGAGTAATAACTCGATTTTCCAAGTCAAGGGACAACTTCTCGGGTTTTGTAAGATATGAATCATTCTTTCCTTAGACATCATGGCTTCCTTGAAACCTTCCATGACCTCATTATTCGAATTGAGGAGAAAAACTTGTAAATCTTCTTCCATGTCATGATCAACCACATCATCCACCATATCAACTACGGATATCACAACATAGTCATGTGATTGTTTCATTGACTTTTAAATAGGAAAAAAAGTTGCCTCTTCATCATTCAATCTAAATTTTAGCTCTCCCGCCTCAACATCACAAAGAGCTCGCCAGTAGCCAAGAAAGGCCTACCAAGGATGAATGGAATTTCTATATCCACTTCAGAATCCAATATTACAAAGTCGGCGTGGAAATAGAAACAGTCCACTTTGACAAGGACATCATCAATGACACCCACTGGTTTCTTCAATGTTCGGTCATCCATTAACAACTTCATTGTGGTAGGTATAGGATACCCCAAACCTAACTTCTTGAATATGGCACAAGGCATCAAATTGATACTAGCCCCCAAATCACTCAGAGCTTTTGCTGATCTTCCATATTTTTAACCCCGGTTTGTGAGATGATTGCACTATATTGGTGGGTGACTTTGATAGTCTAAAAATTAACATTCTTCTTCTTAGTGACGAAATCCTTTATGAATTTAGCATAACTCGACATCGTTTCAAGAGCATTCACAAAAGGCATATTGATAGTGATTTGATCCAACATATCATAGAATATTGGAAATTGGCCTTCTTGTTATTGCTTTGAAAATATTTGTAGAAATAGAGCAGGTAGTCTAGGTAATTGCTTTGCACCCTAGGTGCTTCCTTGCTTGCCTCGTTTATTCGTTCTTTCTCCTTTGAAGGGGCTTGCTTTGCATTTTGAGAAGTGCTTGGTGCTTGGTGCACCTCTTCAGCAACCATTGGACTTACTATTGGTATCTCACACTTGGGAACTTCAATCACCTTGGGTGTCTCCTTGAACATGAGAGGTACTGCTTGCTTACTTACTTCATCAACTTTTGGAGGATCATCAATTTTGGGAAGAGCAACCGTTGGAACTTTGGGATTCTTGACCTTAAGAAAGGCATATTTGAGAGGCAATTCCTCTTTTTCATCATCATCGTCAACTATAATGGTTCTCTTCTGTAGGATCTTGCCCCCCTTGTGGAAATGACAAAAATACACTTTATTCCCTCATCTCTCTTTGGGTTTGGAATTGTATCGTTAGGCAATGATCATTGTGGTCTCATATTCATTTGAGAAGAGAGTTGACCCAATTGGGTCTCAATTTGCTTGATTGAAGTAGTATGAGAAGCCACTTGATTTTCTCGCCTCTCTTTGTCAAATTGCACTTGATTCTTGAGCATCCTCTCCATCATTCATAAAAGTTTGTTATCACTTGAAGAGTCACCTTGGTTGTTGTATGTAGGAGGTTAGTAGGATCTGTTGGGAAGATCCACCACCTCGATTACCTTGATTACCGCCACTCCAAACTTGATTTCCTTGGTTATTGTTCCCCCAATTTCCTTGATTGTTATTGCTCCAAGTGCCTTGGTTATTACTAGGCCTCCATTGTCCTCGACTATATCTTGAAAGGTACCACATTAATTTTGATAGTTGCTCACAAATTGAACCTCCTCATTTTGCTCTCGATAAGAATCATCTTGAGTGTAACACCCATCATCTTGTGAGTATATCTCATCTTGATGTGGACGTTGGTTTCTTTTCGTCCTTTGATGAGAACCCAACACATGAACACCTTCCATTGCATGTACTTGTCGCGTTTCTTGAGTTTGTTGAAGTTGCACTTTTACAAGTTAATTTATAGTGGTGGTCAACTCGGCAGTGGATTGACCATGATCTTGCAACTCCTTGTGGAGGTGATATTTTGATCCCCTTGAGGCACATCAAGTATGGCACAAGCCTCCGAGTAGGGTGTGGTCTTGAAGTTCTCACCGGCCAATTGGTTTACTACATATTGATCAATTGTGTTAATCCCACGGTAGAAGGTTTGTTGTAACATGTTCTCGATCATATCATTGATAGGACATTCCTTCACCATGGCTCTATAGTGTTCTCAAATTTCATGTAGTGGCTTATTTTGTTCTTGTTTGAAAGCCAAGATATCTTCCCTTAAAGTAGCCATGTGCCCGGGTGAAATGAATTTGGCAATAAACTTCTCTGCCAACTCATCCCAAGTATGGATAGAATGATTTGGTAAGCGCTCCAACCCATCCAAGGCTTTTCCTCTTAGGGAGAAAGGAAATAACCTCAATTTCAAAGCGTCCTCAGACACATTGGTCTGCTTACTTCTCCAACAAGCATTTACAAATTCCTTTAAGTGCTTGTATGCATTTTGATGAGGTGTCCCGCTGAAGTAGCCTCTTTGCTCAAGCACTGTGAACATGACATTTGTGATTTCAAAATTTTCCGCCCTAATGCGAGGGGAAACAATTGTACTTGCATAGCCATCATTTAGTGCGGCATGTTGTTGAACTGGTTGGCCTTGTGGAGGTGGTGGTGGTAGAGGCGGAGGTTGGTTTTGGTTGTGCCTTGTACCATGCCGGTTTCTTGAACCGGAGCCGCTCCTTCATTTACCACATCTTCATCAATGGTCCTAAGAGGCGAATCACCAAGGTCATTGTTGTTCGCCATTGGTAACCTACAACAAGCACACACAAATCAAAGTATCACAAAGAAAATATAAGAACTAAAGAAACACACAATAACAAAGTAAAACAAGAACACCGTACTCCCCGGTAACGGTGCCAAAAATTGGTGACATACAATCTTACACCTCTAAGTGAAGCATACCAATGTCGTTAGTAATAATAAACCCAACTAGGTTGGGTTCGAATTCTATAAGGAGTAGGTGTGTGTTAGAATGTCCAAATGTGTGTAACCTTGGTGATTCTTAATGTAATCTTAAAACAAAGAGTGATTTTTCAATTACGTCTAAAGTTACTTCTAAAATTACTATGTAAACTAGTATAGGAATTTTATCGAACACTTACAATGCAAGTAATGATGTAGTTGTAACAAATAAGAGAAAGACGCTAGGATTATTTTCCCTTTTGTGTAGGTTATGTTTTGGGTATACAAATGTTCAATTTTAGTTAATTAAGCATGTGTTATGGCTTCAATTTCTATTCTACCAAGCTAATGTCTTCCAACAATTAAGAGGCTTTTATCCTAAGTTTCTCTTCCAAGTCAACTAAGGCTCAATGATAAGCAATTAACTAGCCCAAGTAGAAATTACATTATTCCTAGCTAGATTTTATTAATTACGTGATTAAACCACTTAAATTATTGCTAATTAATTTTTACCTAAGCTAAGTTCTACTCTTCCAAGCTAGAACAAGCAAAATAGGCATGAATTTAGTGTTTGCAACCACAAAATCAATCAATAAAGCATGAAGTAATTAGATAGCACAAAGTTTAATCAAAACTTCGAATTTATATTAACAACCCAAAAATATAACCCCACTTAGGGTTCACAATCATAGCTTAAGAAATTAGCTACTCATACTAGAAATGAAAGACAAAATATGAAATAAGAACATAAGCATAATTAAAGACTAAAGTTATAAGAAAATTCAAACAAAAGTGTTGTTGATCTCCAAATCCTTCCTAAAGTAGCTCAAAAGCCGTCGTGGTGTACAAGAGAATGAAATATGACCTAAGAAATCTAGCTAAAAATCTATTTATAGTTATTTAATAGTTCTGACAAAATTGTCCTTCGGATGGTTGTGTAGCTACGCAAGAAGTGCTGCGTAGCTACGCCCAACAGCTTCCCTTGCGTAGCTCTTGTGCGTTGGCTTTAGGTCTTTTGGCATAGGACAACTATGGACCTACGCATCTTGCATAGGAAAAAACTGTAGTTTCCCAGGTTGTTGCTTCCAGTCCTCTTCATGCATAGCTTGTTTGTGGACCTACTTAGATTGCGTAGGTCCTGAGCTACAATTTCTTATCTTCAATATTTTGGCTCCAATTTGATATCTTCTCATTCTAAATTGATAATTTTTCATCCTTAAAGCCTCCAAAACTCTATAGTCCTGAAAATATATCATTCAATGCATAATTAGTCAACCTGTTCCTAAAAATAGGACATAAAACTCTATTAAAACACTAGAAAAGTTAGTTAATAAAACTAACTTATCAGTTGTCATTAATTATGTGCCAGCCCTAATGTCATGACTCAAAGTCCCAACCCACGGGGATGTGATGGCGCTTGACACAACTTTCTAGGCAAGCCAACACATAACAGAAAATACGAGCGAAATAAAACTACCAATCAACAACAAAATGATAATATAGTGAAACATAGCTCAGAAGTACACATGATAAGTCCAAATCAACTCTAAAGTTTAACCATCCCAAGACGTGGAGTCACAAGTACATGAGCTACTAGACTTTACTAAATGCATTATCTTAAAAGAAATACAATACTGTCTGAAAAATTAAAACAATACAAGTGAAATGGGAAGCTGACTCTAAGGCCTGCGAACGGTATGCAGCTCTACCTCGAGCCATCTATCTAGTATCCACTAAGCACCTGTCAGGACTCTGCTGGTACCGATATTCGAATCTGTACAAGAAGTGAAGAAGCGTTGTATAAGTACAACCAACCCAATGTACTCCGTAAGTGTCGAGCCTAACCCCGACGAGGCAGTCACAGAGCTAAAACAAGACACCTAAAAATAAACTTGTTCAGTTAAATATCAAGAAATAATGAGATAACAGGTAAAGTACCAAGTATAATAACAGGATAATAACATGTGAGAGGGATTGTTACGATCCTAATTTCCCTCCGTAGGACGTCGTGATGGCACCTAGACCTTAAGACTAGGTAAGCCTAACACTTACTGAATTAAATGACAGAATTTAACCAAAACAACTATTGAACATAAACCAAAATCTTCTATAATAAGCCAACAACCTCGAATACAATATAATATCCCAAAATCAGTAGTACAACTCATAAGCTCTACTGAGTTTAATAGAAAATATCTAAGTACAACTGTTCCAGAATAGAAATAAAATGTACAAGCAAATATTTCAAAAGGTGACTCCGAGGCCCGCGAACGCAACTGCAGGTATACCTTGAGTCTCCACAGCAATGCCCGATCAACTAGCTAATGATCAACCACGCCGAAGTACCTGGAGCTGCACAAAAATGTGAAGAAAGCGTAACATGAGTACACCACAGCGGTACCCAGTAAGTATCAAGACTAACCTTGATGGAGTAGTGACGAGGAACAGTCAAGACACCTACTAGACATAACAATCTGTACAAGTATAAATGTGAAACTAACAAGGAATGATACCAATGTAGGCTAAGCATGGTAAAAGGACAATAATTTTTGCAACAGAAACCTAGAAGCAATAATTATCAACAAGGAACAAACAGATAATGAAACCATAGCGTAAGCTGAATACAGTTTAAGTCCGGTGAAACCAAGTAAGGAAAACAAGTAACAACTCAATAAGAACAACCACTTTCACATAAGATCTATTCAAGAATTTCTTCGAGGTACCACACCTCAAAATCATAATTCACGGGTCCCAATTCACGAACTCTAATCACTTGGCATTTTATAACCACATTACAATTCACAATCGCACGGACAACTCACGTGCCAATACCATTACTACATCACATCTGCACGGACAACTCACGTGCTAAGGGAGTGACAACATCTCATATCCGCACTGATAACTCACGTGCCAACAATAACAATGACTCATAACCGCACAGACAACTCACGTGCCAGCACTAACCATAACTCGCAACCGCAAGGACAACTCACGTGCCAATAGTACAACTCTCATACAGAGGGCAAGTAAACGAGGATACATGTAAAAGATTAGTAAACATCAGGATTCATCTTCTTAAACTAATATGAGTGATTAATTACTTGTATGCTTGTACAAGTGTTCTATCACAACTCAAGTCAGCAAGTAAGAGCAGAGACAATGAAACATAAGAATTAACACAATGAAACGTAAAGTGCATAACTCACAGAAGGTAGGCACACCACTACACAAATATCATCAACAACAATGCCCCCAGGCCATTACAAATCATCACAAATCATCCCTGACATAGCCCCCATTGTCTCGCCACGTACGCAACAATAAAGTAAATGTCTGCCTTGTCTCGCCTCACGTGCATAATAATATTTCCGTCGTGTCTCGCCACATGCGCAAACCCACATATACATAGCCCGCCTTGTGTGCAAACTCAATGATAACAATAGCATGGACAACACACGTGCGAACACCCCGACAATCCTTTAAAAAATATCACGTGTGCCAAAAACATAACAACTCAATGTAACAACTCGCACCATATGTGTCCATACGCCATAACATTTCCTCAAAACCATTCAAATACAACAACCACACATATCCCTCGGCTCAATAACACTGAGTACAACATTAACACGATAGTACGAAAAATAAATCAACACTAGAATTTCAAAACACAAAGAAATGGAAGAAGAAGCTCTCAATGAAAGACAAAACAAGTAATAATGGTTTCAAACAAGAATAACTCAACAATGTAATAGATAATGTGTAACAACGATATCCAATAAGAGTAACTCAACAATTGAAGGGGTAACATGTAACAATGATAACAAATAAGTATAACTCGACGATAAGAGAAATAACATGTAACAATGATTCCAAGTAGGCAAACTCAACGATAAGGGAGATAACATGTAACAATGATTCCAAATAGGTACAAAGAAAAGAGAGAACATGTAATAATGATTCCAAATAAGGATAAATCAACAATGGAAGGGATAACAATAACTTCAATTAATGTTAAGCAATTACGAAAGAGGTAACATGGCAATAAATTAGGCAACAACTTCAATTAAAGCATATAAGAGTATATTTGGTAACAAGGGTAGAACATGAATCAATCAACTTCAAGTAAGACACATAAGGGTGAATTTAGCAATGGAGAATCTAACATGATAAATCAACTTCATTTTAATGAATATAACAACTTAAGAGTCTAAGCCGGTCAAATTTCCACATATAAGCTGGGCTCACACTCGTGACCCTATGTACACGTCTTTCAGGTAGTTCATATAGTACAAACAAACCAATCCCTACGGGGTATTTCTCCCACACAACGTTAGGCAAGATACTTTCCTCAAAAGCCCTCAATCAAGACTCTAAAATAGCTTTTCCTTTAAAATTCACCTCCGCTTGGCACAAATCTAACCAAAATCGACTTAATAACATCAAATAATGCAAGAGAAGTCAATTCTAATAAATAAAGCTACGATCTTTGCACAGTTGCTCAAAAGTCAACAAAAGTCAACCTGTGACCCGCCCGGTCAAAACTCGGGTTCAATGGTAGATTCCAATTACCCATAATCCCACGAGTTCATATATATGATTAGTTTCAAAATCCGAGTCCATATCGACTCTCAAAACTCAAATTCTTATTTTTTAAAACCTTGACATAGTTTCACAAATTTTCAATTTGATTCACACAATTTTAATGTTAAAATCCAAGATATAATAATATAATACGATTAGAAATAGATTTGAATCACTTACCCAAAGTTTGTAGATGAAAATCCCTCTTCAAAATCGCCTCCTACCGAGTCTAGGGTTCCAAAATAAGAAAATGAGGTTCAAAATCCCATCCCTCAGCTTTTTGTCCAGTCACAGGTGTCGCAAATGTGACCTGGGATTCGCAAATGCGAACCCCGTAAATGCAAGATATAAATGGCAAATGCGAACAACCTCACATCCCTACTGTCATCGCAAATATGATGAGATATTCGCAAATGCGAACTTGGACACCTCGCAATTGCCACCCATAAGATCGCAAATGCGAACAGCTCATCCAGGCCCCCTCCATCGCAAATGCGAACACTTTGTTCGCAAATGCGAACCTAATAGACTACCGCTAACATCGCAATTACAATCCAAAACTCGCAAATGCAAGACCTGAAGCATCAGATTACACCAGCAGATTTCAAACTCTATCAAACACTCCGCAACGCGTCTGAAACTCACCCGAGCCCTCAGGCTCCACATCAACAGAAGTCTAAAAACATAACACGAAACACATGAATTCAAGATGAAACTCAAGAACTTCTAAAAAATACTATCGTGTATCTGATTCCAATCAAATCAACTCGGAATGGCGCCAAACTTTGCGTAAAAGTTCCAAATGACAAAACGGACTTATTCCATGTTCTGAAATAGAAATCCAAACATGATAGCTACGAAGTTAACCTACTGTCAAACTAATCAAAATTCTAAGCTTTCATATTGCCAACTTTCGCAAAATGACATAAATTAACCTACGGGCCTCCGAATTTGATTTCGGGCATACGCCCATGTCCAAAATCACGATACGAACCTATCAGAGCAATCAAAACATCGTTCCGAGGTTTTTTCCACAAAAGTTAAAGCTCGGTCAACATTTTTAACTTAAGCTTCTAAAGTGGAAACCAATCATCCAATTTCATCTCGAAACATTCGAAATATAAATCCGACCATGCGCACAAGTCATATTACACAATATGAAGCTACTCAAGACCTCAAACCCATGAACGGAACCTTAAAGCTCAAAATGACCGGTCTGGTCATTACATTCTCCCCCTCTTAAAGAAACCTTCGTCCTCGAACGTGCCAAGAATCCTTCCGAAGCCATTAAATCACTGTATGAACTCACCATGCACATACATACAGGTGATCCTACGTCATCTGGTGTATTGGTCGCTGCCCAACCAGAAAGAGTGTAACAATAGGCCAGCCACCCCCTCTAGGGCGACCTCTACCCGTCTGACCTCCACCCCTAGCTGGCGGTGACGGTATAGTAGCCACTGGAGCCGAACTCATAGCCTGAATACCTCGCTGTGACACATCTGTCTAGAGTATAGGACAATGTCCCACCATGTGGCTAGTTCCCACACTCAAAGCAACCTCTTCGCTGACGTGGCTGTGGAAACTGCCCGGTACGGGTACTCTGGGACCCTTGGATATCTGAAGCACCATGTAAAGCCTGAAATGCAAACTGAATTAGCTGACCTACAAAACCTCTACCATGACATACCCTGCCTCCAAAATAGGGATCAGCAGATCCTCCCGGTCCATGAGGTCTCTTAGCCCTCTACTCTCTCTCTCTCCTGGCTCCGCATGCCCTCTAATCGGCGAGCGATATCTACCACGTGCTGAAACGGAACATCAGTCTCCAACTCCCCAGCCATGCTGAATTAGATACCATAACTGAGCCCCTCAATGAACCTATGGATTCACTTTCTAACTGAAGAAACCAAAGCAGGTGCGTGCCTAGACAAATCACTAAATCTAACTGCATACTATGACACTGACATAGTACCCTGGCATAGCTGCTCAAACTCTGCGCTATGCATCCCGAAGGGTTTGGGGAATAAACTTTCTCAACAACATCTCTGAAAACTGAGTCCATGAAAGTGAAGCTACATTGGCTGGGCTACCCTCCTCATAAACCCGCCACCACTAATACGTTGCTCCAGACAGCTAGAATGTAGTAAAAGCAACCCCACTCGTCTCCGCAATACCTGTGGTGCGGAGAATATGGTGGCACTCCTCTAGAAAACCATGTGCATCCTCTGAAGCCAAACCACTGAAAGTAGGAAGGTGATACTTCTTGAACCTCTCCAGCCTAAGCTGCTCCTCCTCAGATGCTGCTATCCTAACTGCGAGCTGAACCGGAAAAGCAGGCTGTGCTAGCATGGCACCTGGAACCTGACCAATATGGACTCACTTCTCTGAAGTACGGGCCGCGGGAGTCTGAGCTCCTCCCTCGGTCTGTGAATTAGTTGGTGCAACCAGAATCAATCCCGGCTGAGCCAAACATGCTCAGGAACTGCGCTAAAGTCTCAGGAACCAAACATGCTTAGGAACTACGTTAAAGTCCCGGGGTAGCAACAAGAACCTCCAGTGGCTGTCCCCTAATCGGTGCTACTGGTGGCTCCTCAGATGTTGCTCTGCCAGGTGCTCTAGCTGTAGCACATGCTCCTCCTCCGCTTCTACCTCTGCCCGGCCCCTAGCAACAACGACTCAGGGGCAGTGTCATCAGTAACTGCAGCTCGTGTTCTCACCATCTATGAGAGAATAGAATGACAAAGGCTCAAACTCCAAAATCGATAAACTCGC
Source organism: Nicotiana obtusifolia (assembly GCA_002018475.1). NCBI lineage: Eukaryota > Viridiplantae > Streptophyta > Magnoliopsida > Solanales > Solanaceae > Nicotiana > Nicotiana obtusifolia. The sequence goes on along the minus strand of MCJB01049108.1, from coordinate 105,623 downwards.
ATGATAGGATTGAAAGAAGTGAAGGTTTCCTAATAGTTCCATATCATCTCGAAGATAAGTACAGACGTCTCCATACCGATCCTCAAGACTCTACTAAACTCACTTATGACTCGTAGCATCTATGAACCTACAGCTCTGATACCAACTTGTCACGAACCTAATTTTTCTCCGTAAGATGTCGTGATGGCACCAAGTATCCAAGACTAGGTAAGCCTAACACTTACTAAATTAAATGACAGAATTTAACCAAAACAACTATTGAACATAAACCAAAATTTCTATAATAAGCCAACAACCTTGAATACAATACAGTATCCCAAAACTGGTAGTACAAGTCATAAGCTCTACTGATTTTATTAGAAAATCTTTAAGTGCAACTGTTCCAGAATAGAAATAAATAGTATACCTTGAGTCTCCACTGCAATGCCCGATCAACTAGCTGATGATCAACAACTTCGAAGTACCTGGATCTGCACAAAAATGTGCAGAAAGCATAGCATGAGTACACCACAGTGGTACCCAGCAAGTATCAAGACTAACCTCGGTGGAGTAGTGACGAAGAATAGTCAAAGGCACCTACTAGACATATCAACCTGTACAAGTATAAATGTGAAACTAATAAGTAACAATACCAATATAAAGCTAAGCATGGTACAATGTCAATAATAATTGTAACAGAAAACTAGAAGCAATAATTAAGAGGAAGGAACAAAAAGGTAATGACACCGTAGAGTAAGCTGAATACAATTTAAGTCTAGTGAAACCAAGTAAGGAAAACATGTAACAACACAATAAGAACAACCCCTTTCACACAAGATATATTCAAGAATTTCTCTGAGGTACCACACCTCATAATCACAATTCACGGGTCCCAATTCATTAACCCTAAGCACTTGGAATCTTGTACCCACATTACAATTCACAATTGCACGGGCAACTCACGTGTTGCATAGACAACTCACACGCCAATACCATTAATACCTCGCATCTACACGGACAATTCACGTGCTAAGAGAGTCACATTATCTCAAATCTGCACGGACAACTCACGTGCCAACAATAACAATGACTAATAACTCCACGGACAACTCACGTGCCAACACTAAGCATAGCTCGCAACCGCAAGGACAACTCACGTGCCAATAGTACAAATTTCACACAGAGGGCAAATGAACGAGGATACATGTAAAAGATCAGTAAACATCAGGATTCATCTTCTTAAACCGATATGAGTGATTAATTACGTGTATGCTTGTGCAAGTGTTCTATCACGACTTGAGTCAGCAAGTAAGAGCAAAGACAACGAATGGTTCATAGGAATTAGCACAACAAAACGTAAAGTGCATAACCCACAGAAGGTAGGCCTAGCACTAACATATATCATCAATAACAATGCCCCCAGACCATCACAAGTCATCACAAATCATCCCTCACATAGCCCACTTTGTCTCGCCACGTACGCAATAATAAAGTAAATGCCTGCCTTGTCTCGCCGCGCGCGCATAATAATATTCCCGCCATGCCTCGCCACATGCGCAAACCCACATGTACATAGCTCGCCTTGTCACACCGCATGTGCAAATATCGATGATAACAATAGCAAGGACAACTCACCTACAAACACCCCGACAATCCTTTCAACAATATCACGTGTGCCAAAAACCTAACAGCACAATATAACAACTTGCACCATATGTGCCCATACGCCATTACATTTCCTCAAAATCATTCAAACACCACAACCACACATAGCCCTCGGCTTAATAACACTGAGTACAACTATAACACGAGAGTACGACAAGTAAATCAACACATGAATTTCAAAACACAAAGAAACGGAAGAACAAGCTCACAATGAAAGACATAACAAGTAATAATGGTTTCAAACAAGAATAACTCAACAATGGAAGAGATAATGTGTAACAACGATATCCAATAAGAGTAACTCAACAATTGAAGGGGTCACATGTAACAATGATTCCAAATAAGTATAACTCGACGATAAGAGAGATAACATGTAACAATGAATCCATATAGGTACAACTCAACGATAAGGGAGATAACATGTAACAATGATTCCAAATAAGGATAAGTCAACAATGGAAGGGATAACAATAACTTCAATTAAGGATAAGCAATTATGGAAGAGATAACATGACAATAAAAGTGGAAACAACTTAAGTTAAAGTATATAAGAGTATATTTGGCAACAAGGGTAGAATATGAATCACTCAACTTCAAGTAAGTCACATAAGGGTGAATTTTGCAATGGAGGATCTAACATGATAAAGCAACTTCATTTTAATGAATATGAGAATTTAAGAGTCTAAGGCGGTAAAATTTCCACATATAAAGCCGGGTACACACTCGTGACCCTGTGTACACATCTTTCACGTAGTTCAAATAGTACAAACAAACCAATCTCTACGGGGTAGCTCACCCACACAACGTTAGGCAAGATACTTGCCTCAATAGCCCTCAATCAAGACTCTAAAATAACTTTTCCTTTAAAATTCACATCCGCTCGGCACAAATCCAACCAAAATCGACTTAATAACATCAAATAATGCAAGAGAAATCAATTCCATTAATTAAAGCTACAATGTTTACACAATTGCTCAAAAGTAAACTCGGGACCCGCCCGGTCAAAACCCGGGTTCAATGGTAGATTCCGACTACCCATGACCCCACGAGTTCATATATGTGATTAGTTTCAAATCCAAGTCCAAATCAACTCTCAAAACCAAAATTCTTATTTTTCAAAATCTTGATAAAATTTCACAAATTTTCACTTTGATTCACACAATTTTGATGTTAAAATCAAAGATATAATGATATAATACGATTAGAAATAGATTAGAATCACCTACCCAAAGTTTGTAAATAAAAATCCCTCTTCAAAATCATCTCCTACCGAGTCTAGGGTTCCAAAATATAAAAATGAGGCTCAAAATCCCGTCCCTCAATATTTTGTCCAGTCGCACGTGTTGCAAATGTGACCTAGGGTTCGAAAATGCGAACACCGCAAATGCGAGAAATAAATGGAAAATGCGAAAAACCTCACATCCCTACTGTCATTGCAAATGCGATGACATATTCACAAATGCGAACTTGGACACCTCGCAATTACCACCCGTAAGATCGCAAATGTGAACAACTCACCCAGGCCCCCTCCATCGCAACTGCGAACACATTGTTCGCAAATGGGAACCTAACAGACTAATGCTAACATCGCAATTGCGATCTAAAACTCGCAAATGTGAGACATGAGGCATCAGATCAAACTAGCAAATTTCAGACTCTATCCAACACTCCGCAACGCGTCCGAAACTCACCCGAGCCCTCGGGGCTGCACATCAACACAAGTCTAAAAACATAACACGAAGTTGCTCGTGCGATCAAATCATCAAAATAGCATTAGAAAACACGAATTGGACCTCAAAACACATGAATTCAACATGAAACTCAAGAACTTCTAAAGAACACGACCGCGCATCCGGTTCCAATCACAGAACGACACCTTAAAGCTGAAAACGACCGGTCGGGTCATCACATTCTCCCCCTCTTAAACAAACGTTCGTCCTCGAACGTTCCAAGAATCCTTCCCAAGCCATCAAATCACTGTACGAACTCACCATGCACATACACACAGGTGATCCTACGTCACCCCAATCAACATAAGCCCGACAACATCATCCCAACCGGATATTATTTCTTCTACTCATGCCAAAATGCCTTAGAATCAAATTTCCACATCTACTAAGGGCCCTATTAACACACAAACACACTGTAAAATTATAACCTAGCTACAACAGCTCATGCATGCACCCACAAGTATAACCACACGACATAACACATCATCCATATGCCCATAGCAACAACTCTGCCTACAATAGTTGCCCATCACCGGGCCCGTATACTGGCAAACAGACTCATATCGACTAGAACTTGTCCCAACAAGCTACCTCCAATGCCACCTGGGCACATACATCACAATCCTAACCCAAATAGCTCAATTCGAATATGAATGAATATGAAAAGAGGAGCACATGAGAGAACCGTCAAACAAGCCAAACAGGCACAACTCCCCACCGATGCCATACTACGGATCCATTCTACAAGGAAGAAGCAAGACACACGCAACAACCACAAAAATTTTGATCCTAGTATGACCTCACCGCGGCGCATAACCCGACACCAACACACCTATTCACAAGGAACACTAGGTCCCCATCCTCCACTCGGAATCACGAGTAAGATAAACATCTCAGAAACTAAATCATCCTACAAACGCAACCTTGTAGAATCAAGACAACAACACGTAACAACTTCCCATACCTGTAGAGCATCCAAACCATAAGTCAGGCCAAATCATCCGGAGATCACATCAAATCCTATCGTATTTAGCTAACAAAAAGTCCAACCAAGTCTCATGACGTACAATAGCAACCAAACCTGAACGATATACAAGGGCTATAATAAATAATCAACTGGTGTGAACACATGAATAGAGTACAATAATCACAAGACACAAACATATCAGAAATGAGGTAGGATGAATCTTACCAATAAATGGGACCGGATCGAAGTAACACAAATGTATCTCTATACTCAACCGAAACCATACACGTAAGGACATCATCTGGTGCATTGGTCGCTGCCCAACCAGAATGTGCATAACAATGGGCCCGGCCTCCCCCTCTAGGGCGACCTCTACCCGTCTGACTTCCACCCCTAGCTGGCGGTGACGGTATAGTAGCAACGGGAGCAGAACTCATAGCTTGAATACCTCGCTGTGACACATCTTTCCGGATTCTGGGATGATACCTCAATATGTGGCTGGTATCTCCACACTCAAAGCAACCTCTCCGCTGACGTAGCTGTGGAAGCTGTCCGGTACGGGTACTTTGGCACCCATGGATGTCTGAAGAACCACGTGAAACCTGAAGTACAAATAGAATTAGCTGACCCACAAAACCTCTACCATGACGTACCCTGCCTCTAAAATAGAGATCATTAGATCCTCCCAGTCCACGAGGCATCTTAACCCCCTACCCTCTCTCTCCTGGCCCCGTATGCCCTTTAATCGGCGAGCGATCTCTATCACGTGCTGAAACGGAACATTAGTCTCCAACTCCTGAGCCATGCTGAATCGAATACCATAGCTGAGCCCCTCAATGAACCTGTAAACTTGCTTTCTAACTATCGAAACCAAAGCAAGTGCGTTCCTGGACAAATCACTAAATCTAACAGCATACTCTAACACTGACAAAGTACCATGGCGTAGCTGCTCAAACTCTGTGCTATGCATCCCGAAGGGTCTAGGGAACTAACTTTCTCAAAAACATCTCTAAAAACTGAGTCCATGAAAGTGAAGCTGCATCGGCTGGGAAACCATCCTCATAAACCCGCCACCACTGATACGTTGCTCCTGACAACTAGAATGTAGTAAAAGCAACCCCACTCGTCTCCACAATACCCATGGTGCAGAGAATATGGTGGCACTCCTCTAGAAAACTATGTGCATCCTCTAAATCCAAACCACTAAAAGTAGAAAGGTGATACTTCTTGAATCTCTCATGCCTAAGCTGCTCCTCCTCAGATGCTGCTACCCTAACTGCGGGCCGAACTGGAACAACAGGCTGTGCTAGCGTGGCACCTGGAACCTGACCAATATGGACTCGTTTCTCTGGAGTACGGGCGGCGGGAGTTCGATCTCCTCCCTCGGTCTTTGAAGCAAATGGTGCAACCAGAATCAATCCCGCTTGAGCCAACTATGCTCAGGAACTGCGCTAATGTCTGAGGAACCAAACATGCTCAGGAACTGCGCTAAAGTCCTGGGGTAGCAACAGGTACCTCCGGTTCCTGTCCCCAATTGGTGCTACATGCGGCCCCTTAGATGCTTCTCTGGAAGGTGCTCTAGCTGTAGCACATGCTCCTCCTCGGCTCTGCCTTTGCCCCGACCCCTAGCAACACCGACTCTGGGGCAACATCATTAGTAACTACAGCTCGTGTTCTCACCATCTATGAGAGAATAGAATGACAAAGGCTCAAACTCTGGAATCAATAAACTCGCATGATAGGACTGAAAGAAGTGAAGGTTTCCTAATAGTTTCGTATCCTCTCGAAGATAAGTACAGACGTCTCCGTACAGATCCACAAGACTCTGCTAAACTCGCTTATGACTCGTAGCACCGATGAACCTAGAGCTCTGATACCAACTTGTCACGACCCTAATTTTCCTCCATATGATATTGTGATGGCACCAAGTATTCAAGACTAGGCAAGCTTAACACTTACTGATTAATTGATTGAATTTAACCAAAGCAACTATTGAACATAAACCAAAATCTTCTACAATAAGCCAACAATCTCGAATACAATACAGTATCCCAAAGCCGATAGTACAAGTCATAAGCTTTACTAAGTTTCCTCGAAAATCTCTAAGTAAGACTGTTACAGAATAGAAATAAATAGTACAAGCGAAAATTTTAGAAGGTGACTCCGAGGACCGCGAATGCGACGATAAGTATACCTTGAGTCTCCACAGCAATGCCCGATAACTAGCTAATGATCAACAACTCCGAAGTACCTGGATTAGCACAAAAATGTGCAGAAAGCGTAATATGAGTACACCACAGCGATACCCAGAAAGTATCAAGACTAACATCGGTGGAGTAGTGACGAGGAACAGTCAAGTCACCTACTAGACCTAACAACCTGTGCAAGTATAAATGTGAAACTAATAAGGAACAATACCAAAATAAAGTTAAGCATGGTAAAATGACAATAATACTTGCAACAGAAAACTAGAAGCAATAATTATCAACAAGGAACAAACAGGTAATGACACCGTAGAGTCAGCTGAATACAGTTTAAGTCCGGACACACCAAGTAAGGAAAACAAGGAACAACTCAATAAGAACTACCGCTTTCACACAAGATTTGTCCAAGAATTTCTCCGAGGTACCACACCTCATAATCACAATTCACGGGTTCCAATTCATGAACCCTAATCACTTGGCATCTTGTACGCACATTTCAATTCATAATCGCACGGACAACTCACGTGTTGCACGAACAACTCATGTGCCAATACCATTAATACCTCACATCTGCATGTCAACTCACGTGCTAAGGGAGTGACAATATCTCATATCCGCACGGAAAACTCACATGCCAACAATAATAATGACTCATAACTGCACGGACAACTCACGTGCAAACACTAACCATAATTGGCAACCGCAAGGACAACTTACGTGCCAATAGTATAATTATCACACAGAGGGCAAGCAAATGAGGATACATGTAACTGATCAGTAAACATCAAGATATATCTTCTTAAATCGATATGAGTGATTAATTGCATGTATGCTTGTGCAAGGGTTCTATCACAACTTGAGTCAGCAAGTAAGAGCAGAGATAACGAATGGTACGGAATAAACACAATGAAACGTAAAATGCATAACCCACAGAAGGTAGGCACACCACTACACAAATAAGCTTGGTACACACTCGTGACCCCATGTAAACGTCTTTCACGTAGTTCAAATAGTACAAACAAACCAATCCCTACGGGGTAGTTCCCCCACATAACGTTAGGCAAGATACTTGCCTCAAAAGCCCTCAATCAAGACACTAAAATAGCTTTTCCTTTACAATTCACCACCGCTCGGCAAAATACAACCAAAATCGAATTAATAACATCAAATAATGCAAGAGTAATCAATTCCATTAAATAAAACTACGATCTTTACACAATTGCCCAAAAGCCAACTAAAGTCAACCCGGGACCCGTCCGGTCTAAACCCGGGTTCAATGGTAAATTCCAACTACCCATGACCCCACGAGTTCATATATGTGATTAGTATGAAAATCTGAGTCCAAATCGACTCTCAAAACTCAAATTCTTATTTTTCAAAAACTGACAAAGTTTCACAAATTTTCACTTTGATTCACACAATTTTGATGTTAAAATCCAAGATATAATGATACAATACGATTCGAAATAGATTAGAATTACTTACCCATAGTTTGTAAATGAAAATCCCTCTTCAAAATCGCCTCCTTTCGAGTCTAGGGTTCCAAAATATGATAATGAGGCTCAAATCCCGTCTCTCAGCTTTTTGTCCAGTTGCAGGTGTCGCAAATGTGACCGGGGGTTCGCAAATGCGAACCTCGCAAATGCAAAAATTAAATGGAAAATGCGAAGAACCTCACATCCCTACTGTCATTGCAAAGGCGATGAGATATTCGCAAATGCGAACTTGGACACCTCGCAATTGCCACCCATAAGATCGCAAATGCGAACAGCTCATCCACAGGCCCCCTCCATCGCAAATGCAAAAACTTTACTCGCAAATGCGAACCTAACAGACTACAGCTAACATTGCAATTGCGATCCAAAACTTGCAAATGCGAGACAAAAACTCGCTCGTGCGATCAAATCATCAAAACAACATCAAAAAACACGAATCGGACCTCAAAACACATGAATTCAACATAAAACTAAAGAACTTCTAAAAAACACAACCGCGCATCCGGTTCCAATCAAATCAACTCGGAATGACACCAAACTTTGCCAAAAAGTTCCAAATGACAAAACGGAGTTATTCCAAGTCCTGAAGTAGAAATCCAAATATGATAGCTATGAGGTCAAACTACTGTTAAACTTATCAAAATTCTAAGCCTTCATATTGACAACTTTCGCAAAATGACACAAATTAATCTACGGACCTCCGAATTTGATTATGGGCATACGTCTAAGTCCAAAATCACGATACGAACCTACCAGAGCAATCAAAACACCATTTCGAGGTCGTTTCCAAAAAAGTCAAACCTCGGTCAACATTTTTAACTTAAGCTTCTAAAGTGGAAATCACTCCTCCAAATTCATCCCGAAACATTCAAAGTATAAATCCGACCATGCACGCAAGTCATAATACACAATATGAAGCTAATCAAGACCTCAAACCACTGAATGGCACCTTAAAGCTCAAAACGACCGGTCGGATCGTTAAATTCTCCCCCTCTTAAAGAAACATTCGTCCTCAAACGTGCCAAGAATCCTTCCCAAGCTATCAAATCATTATACAAACTCACCATGCACATACATATGGGTGATCCTACGTCACCCCAATCCACATAAGCCCGACAACATCATCCCAACCGCATATTATTCCTTCTGCTCGTGCCGAAAAGCCTTAGAATCAAATTTTCACATCTACCAAGGGCCCTATTAACACACAAACACACTGAAAATTCTTAACTAGCTACAACAGCACATGCATACACCCACAAAGTATAACCACACGACATAACACATCATCCATATGCCCACAGCAACAACTCTGCCGACAATACTTGCCCATCACTAGGCCTCGTACCGGCAAACAGACTCATATCAACTACAACTTGTCCCAAACTTTCACAACACTAAAATAATGCAAGAAACATGCAGAACTCATAACTACTCATCTGATCAACAAGCTACCTCCAATGCCACATGGGTACCTACATCACAATCCAAACCCAACAAGCTCAACTCGAATATGACTGAATATGAAAAGAGGAGCACATGAGAGAACCATCAAATAAGCCAAATAGGCACAACTCCCCACCGATGCCATACTACGGATCCATTCTACAAGGAAGAAGCAAGACTCATGCAACAACCACAAAAATTCTTACCCTAGTATGACCTCACAGCGGCGCATAACCCGAAACCAACGCACCAATTCACAAGGAACACTAGGTCCCCATCCTCCACTCGGAATCGCGAGTAAGGTAAACATCTTAGAAACTAAACCATCCTACTAACATAACCTTGTAGAATCAGGACAACAACATGTAACAACTTCCCATACCTGTAGAGCACCCAAACCACAAGTCAGGCCAAATCATACGGAGATCACATCAAATCCTACCGTATTTAGCTAACAGAAAGTCCACCCAAGTCTCATGACGTAAAATAGCAACCAAACCTGAACGATATACATGGGCTATCATATATAATCAACTGGCGTGAACACATGAATAGAGTACAATAATCACAAGACACAACCATATCTGAAATGAGGTAGGATGAATCTTACCAATAAATGGGACCGGATCAAAGCAACACAAATGTATCTCTATACTCAACTGAAACCATACATGTAAGGACATCATCTGGTGCATTGGTCGTTGCCCAACCAGAAAGTGCATAACAATGGGCCCTGCCTCCCCTACTAGGGCGACCTCTACCCGTCTGACCACCACTCCTAGCTGGCGGTGACGGTATACTGGCAACTGGAGCAGAACTCATAGCCCGAATACCTCACTGTGACACATCTGTCCAGAGTCCGGGACGATATCTCACTATGTGGCTGGTATCTCCACACTCAAAGCAACCTCTCTGCTGACGGTGCTGTGGAAGCTGTCCGGTACGGGTACTCTAGGACACATGGATGTCTGAAGCACCACATGAAGCCTGAAGTGCAAACTGAATTAGCTGACCCACAAAACTTCTACCATGACGTACCCTGACTCCAAAATAGGTATAAGTAGATCCTCCTTGTCCACGAGGCCTCTTAACCCCCTACCCTCTCTCTCCTAGCCCCGCGTGCCCTCTAATCGACGAGTGATCTCTACCACGTGCTGAAACGTGACGTTAGTCTCCAACTCCTGAGCCATGCTGAATCAGATACCATAACTGAGCCCCTCAATGAACCTGCGAACTCACTTTCTAACTGTAGAAACCAAAGAAGGTGCGTGCCTAGACAAATCACTAAATCTAACAGCATACTCCAACACAGGCATAGTACCCTGGCATAGCTGCTCAAACTCCACGCTATGCATCCCGAAGGGTCTGGGGAACAAACATTCTTAAGAACATCTCTGAAAACTGAGTCCATGAAAATGAAGCTGCATCGGCTGGGCTACCCTCCTCATAAAACCGCCACAACTAATACGTTACTCCTGACAAATAGAATATAGTAAAAGCAACCCCACTAGTCTCCGCAATACCCATGGTGCGGAGAATATGGAGGCACTCCTCTAGAAAACTATATGCATCCTCTGAAGCCAAACCACTGAAAGTAGGAAAGGGATACTTCTAGAATCTCTCAAGCCTAAGATCCTCCTCCTCAAATGCTGCTACCCTAACTGCGGGCTGAACCGGAATAGCAGGCTGTGCTAGCATGGCACCTGGAACCTGAACAATATGGACTCGCTTCTCTAGAGTACGAGCAGCAGGAGTCTGAGCTCCTCCCTCGGTCTGTGAAGCAGTTGGTGCAACCAGAAATAATCATACCTAAGCCAAACATGCTCAAGAACTGCGCTAAAGTCTCAAGAACCAAACATGCTCAGGAACTGGGCTAAAGTCCCAGGTAGCAACAGGTACCTCCGGTGCCTGTCCCCCAATCAGAGCTACTGGTGGCTCCTCAGATGCTGCTCTGGAAGGTGCTCTAGCTGTAGCAAATGCTCCTCCTCGGCTCTGCCTCTGCCTCTGCCCTGACCCCTAGCAACACCGGCTCTGAGACAGCGTCATCAGTAATTGCATCTCGTGTTCCCACCATCTATGAGAGAATAGAATAACAAAGGTTCAAACTCCGAAATCAATAAACTCGCATGATAGGATTGAAAGAACTGAAGGTTTCCTAATAATTCTGTTTCCTCTCGAAGATAAATACAGACGTCTCCATACCGATCCAAAAGACTCTACTAAACTCGCTTATGGCTCGTAGTACCTATGAACCTAGAGCTCTGATACCAACTTGTCACGACCCCAATTTTCCTCCGTTGGATGTCGTGATGGCACTAAGTATCCAAGACTAGATAAGACTAACACTTACTGAATTAAATGACAGAATCTAATCAAAACAACTATTGAACATAAACCAAAATCTTCTATAATAAGCCAACAACCTCGAATACAATATAGTATCTTAAAACCGGAAGTAGAAGTCATAAGCTCTACTGAGTTTACTAGAAAATCTCTAAGTACAATTGTCCCGAAATAGAAATAAATAGTACAAGCAAAATTTTTAGAAGGTGACTCCGAGGGCCGCGAACGCGACGACAGTTATTCCTTGAGTCTCATAGCAATGCCCGATCAATTAGCTAATGAACAACAACTCCGAAGTACCTGGATCTGTACAAAAATGTGTAGAAAACATAGCATGAGTACACCATAGCAGTACCCAGTAAGTATCAAGACTAACCTCGATGAAGTAGTGACGAGGAACAGTCAAGACACCTACTAGACATAACAACCTGAACAAGTATAAATGTAAAACTAATAAGGAACAATACCAAGATAAAGCTAAGCATGGTAAAATGACAACAATACTTGCAACAGAAAACTAGAAACAATAATTATCAACAAGGAACAAATAGGTAATGACACCGTAGAGTAAGCTGAATACAGTTTAAGGCCGGTGAAACCAAGTAAGGAAAACAAGTAATAACTCAATAAGAACAATGCTTTCACACAAGATCTATTCAAGAATTTCTCCGAGGTACCACCCCTCATAATCACAATTCGCGGGTCCTAATTCATGAACCCTAATCACTTGGCATCTTGTACCCGCATTACAATTCATAATCGCACGGACAACTCACGTGTTGCATGGACAACTCACGTGCCATGACATTAATACCTCACATCTGCACGGACAACTCACGTGCTAAGGCAGTGATAATATCTCATATCCGCACGGACAACTCACGTGCCAAAAATAACAATGACTCATAACTGCACGGACAACTCACGTGCCAACACTAACCATAACTCACAACCGCAAGGACAACTCACGTGCCAATAGTACAACTCTCACACAAAGGGCAAGCAAACGAGGATACATGTAATAGATCAGTAAACATCAGGATTCATCTTCTTGCTGATATGAGTGATTAATTACGTGTATGCTTGTGCAAGTGTTCTATCACAACTCGTGTAAGCAAGTAAGAGCCGTGACAAGGAATGGTAATTGGAATTAACACAACGAAACGTAAAATGCATAACCCACATAAGGTAGGCACACCACTACACATATATCATCAACAACAATGCCCCCAGGCCATCACAAGTCATCACAAATCATCCTTGACATAGCCCCCCACGTCTCGCCACGTACGCAACATTAAAGTAAATGCTTGCCTTGCCTTGCCTCACCGCACACACATAATAATACTCCCGCCATGTCTCGTCACATGCGCAAATCCACATATACATAGCTCGTCTTGTCACACCACATGTGCAAATATCAATGATAACAATAGCAAGGACAACTCACGTGCAAACACCCCGACAATCCTTTCAACAATATCATGTATGCCAAAAACATAACAACACAAAATAACAACTCGCACCATATGAGCCCATACGCCATAAAATTTCCTCAAAACCATTCAAACACCACAACCACACATAACCCTTGGCTCAATAACACTGATTAAAACAATAACACGAGAGTACGACAAGTAAATCAACACAAGAATTTCAAAATACAAAGAAATAGAAGAACAAGTTCGCAATGAAAGACATAACAAGTAATAATGGTTTCAAACAAGAATAACTCAACAATGGAAGAGATAATGTGTAGCAACGATATCCAATAACAGTAACTCAACAATTGAAGAGGTAACATGTAACAATGATTCCAAACAAGTATAACTCGACGATAAGAGAGATAACATGTAACAATGATTCCAAGTAGGTACAACTCAACGATAAGGGAGATAACATATGACAATGATTCCAAATAAGGATAAGTCAACAATGAAAGGGATAACAACAACTTCAATTAAGGTTAAGCAATTACGGAAGAGACAACATGGCAATAAAAGAGGCAACAACTTCAATTAAAATATATAAGAGTATATTTGGAAACAAGAGTAGAACATGAATCAATCAACTTCAAGTAAGACACATAAGGGTGAATTTAGCAATGGAGGATCTAACATGATAAAGCAACTTCATTTTAATAAATATAAGAACTAATGAGTAAAATTTCCACATGTAAGTCGGGTACACACTCGTGACCCCGTGTACACGTCTTTAATGTAGTCCAAATAGTACAAACGAACCAATCCCTATGGTGTAATTCCCCCACACAACGTTAGGCAAGATACTTGCCTTAAAAGCCCTCAATCAAGACTCTAAAATAGTTTTCCATTACAATTCACCTTCGCTCGGCACAAATCCAACCAAAATCGACTTATAACATCAAATAATGTAAGGGAAATCAATTCCATTAATTAAATCTACGATCTTTACACAATAGCTCAAAAGTCAACAAAAGTCAAGCCAGGACCCGCCCGGTCAAAACCCGGGTTCAATAGTAGATTCCGACTACCCATGACCCCACGAGTTCATATATGTGATTAGTTTCAAAATTCGTGTCCAAATCGACTCTCCAAGCTCAAATTCTTATTTTTCAAAAACTTGACAAAGTTTCACAAATTTTCACTTTGATTCACAAAATTTTGATGTTAAAACCCAAGATATAATACGATTAGAAATAGATTAGAATCACTTACCCAAAGGTTGTAGATGAGAATACCTCTTCAAAATTGCCTCCTACTGAGTCTAGGATTCCAAAATATGAAAATGAGGCTCAAAATCCCGTCCCTCAATATTTTGTCCAGTCGCACGTGTTGCAAATGTGACATGGGGTTCGAAAATGCGAACGCCGTAAATGCGAGAAATAAATGGAAAATGCGAAGAACCTCACATCCATACTGTCATTGCAAATACGATGACATATTCGCAAATGCGAACTTGGACACCTCGCAATTGCCACCCATAAGATCGCAAATGCGAACAGCTCACCCAGACCCCCTCCATTGCAAATGCGAACACTTTGTTCGCTAATGCGAACCTAACCGACTACTGCTTACATCACAATTGCGATCCAAAACTCGAAAATGCGAGACCTGAGGCATCAGGTCACACCAGCAAATTTCAAACTCTATCAAACACTCCGCAATGCTTCCAAAACTCACCCGAGCCTCAGGGCTCCACATCAACAAAAGTCTAAAAACATAACACGAACTCGCTCGTGGATCAAATCATCAAAATAGCATAAGAAAACACGAATTGGACTTATTCCAAGTCCCAAACCAAAAATCCAAATATGATAGCTATGAAGTCAACCTACTGTCAACCTTATTAAAATTCTAAGACTTCATATTGCCAACTTTTGCAAAATGATACAAATTAACCTACGGACCTCCGAATTCAATTTCGGGCATACGCCCAAGTCCAAAATCACAATACGAACCTATCGGAGCAATCAAAATATTGTTCCGAGGTCGTTTCCACAAAAGCCAAACCACGGTCAACATTTTCAACTTAAGCTTCTAAACTGGAAACACGTCATCCAAATTCATCCCGAAACATTCAAAATTTAAAATCCGACCATGCACGCAAGTCATAATACACAATATGAAGCTACTTAAGACCTCAAACCACTGAACAATACCTTAAAGCTTAAAACGATTGGTCGGGTCGTTACGTTCTCCCTCTCTTAAACAAACGTTCGTCCTTGGACGTGCCAAGAATCCTTCCCAAGCCATCAAATCACTGTATAATTTCACCATGCATATACACACGGGTGAAAAATCCACATAAGCCCGACAACTTCATCCCAACCGGATATTATTCCTTCTACTCGTGCCGAAAAGCCTTAGAATCAAATTTTCACATCAACCAAGGGTCCTATTAACACACAAACACACTGTAAAATTCTCAACTAGCTAAAACAGCTCATGCATACACCCACAAAGTATAACCACACGACATAACACATCATCCATATGCCCATAGCGAAACCTCTACCTATAATAGTTGCCTATAACCAGGCTCGGTATCGGCAAACAGACTCATATCGACTACAACTTGTCCCAAACTTTCACAACGCTAAAATAATGCAAGACACATGCGGAACTCATAACTAGTTATCTGATCAACAAGCTATCTCCAATACCACCTGAGCACATACATCACAATCCAAACCCAACAAGCTCAACTCGAATATGACTGAATATGAAAAGAGGAACACATGAGAGAATCGTCAAACAAGCCAAACAGGCACAACTCCCCACCAATGCCATACTACAGATTCATTCTACAAGGAAGAAGCGAGACACACGCAAATACCACAACAATTATTACCCTAATATGACCTCACCGCGGCATATATCCCGACACCAACACACCTATTCACAAAGAACACTAGGTCCCCATCCTCCACTAGGAATCGCAAGTAAGGCAAACATTTCAGCAACTAAACCATCCTACTAACTCAACCTTTTAGAATCAGGACAACAACACATAACAACTTCCCATACCTGTAGAGCACCCAAACCATAATTCGGGCCAAATCATCCAGAGATCACATCAAATCCTATGACATTTAGCTAACAGAAAGTCCAACCAAGTCTCATGACATACAATAGCAACCAAACCGGAAGGATATACATGGGCTACCGAGATTAATCAACTGGCGTAAACATATGAATAGAGTTCAAGAATCACAAGATACAACCATATCGAAAATGAGGTAGGATGAATCTTACCAATAAATGGGATTGGATCGAAGTAACACAAATGTATCTCTATAATCAACTGGTGCATTGGTCGGTGCGCAACCATACTTGTAAGGACATCATCTGGTGCATTGGTCGGTGCGCAACCAGAAAGCGTAACAATGGGCCTGGCCTCCCCCTCTAGCGCGACCTCTACTTGTCTGTCTTCCACCCCTAGCTGGCGGTGGCGGTATAGTAGCAACTGGAGCAGAACTCATAGCCTAAATACCTCGCTGTGACACATCTGTCCGGAGTCTAGGACAATCTCTCACCATGTGGCTAGTATCTCCACACTCAAAGCAATCTCTCCGCTGACGTGGCTGTGGAAGCTGTCCAGTACGGGTACTCTGGGACCTATGGATATTTAAAGCACCATGTGAAGCTTGAAGTGCAAAATGAATTAGGTGACGCACTCCTCTAGAAAACCATGTGCATCCTCAAAAGCCAAACCACTGAAAGTAGTAAGGTGATACTTATTGAACCTCTCAAGGATAAGCTGCTCCTCCTCAGATGCTGCTACCCTAACTGCGGGCTGAACCGGAACAACATGCTGTGCTAGCATGGCACCTGGAACCTAACCAATGTGGACTCACTGCTATGGAGTACGGGCAGCGAGCGTGTGAGCTCCTCCCTCGGTCTGTGAAGTAGCTGGTGCAACCAAAATCAATCCAGCCTGAGCCAAACATGCTCAGGAACTGCACTGAAGTCCCAGGGAAGCAACAAGTACCTCCGGTGCTTGTCCCCCAATCGGAGCTACTGGTGGCTACTCAGATGTTGCTCTGGCAGGTGCTATAGCTGTAGCACATGCTCCTCGTCGACCTCCGCCTCTGCCTTTGCCACGACCTCTAGCAACACCGGCTCTAGAGAAGCGTCATCAGTAACTGAAGCTCGTGTTCTCACCATCTATGAGAGAGTAGAATGAAAAGGCTCAAACTCCGAAATCAATAGATAAGTACAGACGCCTCCGTATCGATCCACAAGACTCTACTAAACTCGCTTATGACTTGTAGCACCTATGAACCTAGAGCTCTGACACCAACTTGTCACGACCCCAATTTTTGTCCGTAGGATGTCGTGATGGCACCAAGCATCCAAGACTAGGTAAGCCTAACACTTACTGAATTAAATGACAGAATCTAACCAAAACAACTATTGAACATAAACCAAAATCTGCTATAACAAGCCAACAACCTCGAATACAATACAGTGTCCCAAAACCGGTAGTACAAGTTATAAGCTCTACTGAGTTTACTAGAAAATCTCTAAGTACAACTGTTCCGAAATAGAAATAAACAGTACAAGAAAAAATTTTAGAAGGTGACTCCGAGGCCCGCGAACGCGATGACAGGTATACCTTGAGTCTCCACAGCAATGCCCGATCAACTAGCTAATGATCAAACTCTTTGAAGTACCTGGATCTGCAAAAAATGTGCAGATAGCATAGCATGAGTACACCACAGCGGTATCCAGTAAGTATCAAGACTAACCTGGATGGAGTAGTGACGAGGAACAGTCAAGACACCTACTAGACATAACAACCTATACAAGTATAAATGTGAAACTAGTAAGGAACAATACCAAACATCTGCACAGACAACTCACGTGCTAAGGGAATGACAATATCTCATATCCGACGGACAACTCACGTGCCAACAATATCAATGGCTCATAACTGCACGGACAATTCAGGTGCCAATACTAACCATAGCTCGCAACCGCAAGGACAACACACATACCAATAGTACAACTCTCACAGAGAGGGCAAGCAAACGAGGATACATGTAAAAGATCAGTATAAATCAGGATTCATCTTCTTAAATCGATATGAGTGATTAATTACGTATATGCTTGTGCAAGTGTTCTATCACAACTCGAGTCAGCAAGTAAGAGTAGAGACAACGAATGGTACATAGGAATTAACACAACGAAATGTAAAATGCATAACCCACAGAAGGTAGGCACGCCACTACACAAATATCATCAACAAAATGTCCCCAGGCCATCACAAGTCATCAAAAATCATCACAAATCATCCCTGACATAGCCCCCTATGTCTCGCCACATATGCAATAATAAAGTAAATGCCTGCCTTGTCTCGTCGCACGCGGATAATAATATTCCCGCCATGTCTCGCCACATGCACAAACCCACATATACTTGGCCCGCTTTGTCACGCCACATGTGCAAATATCAATGATAACAATAGCAAGGACAACTCACGTGCAAACACCCCGACAATCCTATCAACAACATCATGTATGCCAAAAACATAACAACACAAAATAACAACTCGCACCATATGAGCCCATACGCCATAAAATTTCCTCAAAACCATTCAAACACCACAACCACACATAACCCTTGGCTCAATAACACTGATTACAACAATAACACGAGAGTACGACAAGTAAATCAACACAAGAATTTCAAAATACAAAGAAATAGAAGAACAAGTTCGCAATGAAAGACATAACAAGTAATAATGGTTTCAAACAAGAATAACTCAACAATGGAAGAGATAATGTGTAATAATGATATCCAATAAGAGTAACTCAACAATTAAAGGGGTAACATGTAACAATGATTCCGAATAAGTATAACTCGGCGATAAGAGAGATAACATGTAACAATTATTCCAAGTAGGTACAACTCAACGATAAGGGAGATAACTTGTAACAATGATTTCAAATTGGTACAACTCAACGATAAGAGAGATAACATGTAACAATAATTTCAAATAAGGATAAGTCAACAATGGAAGGGATAACAATAACTTCAATTAAGGTTAAGCAATTACGGAAGAGATAACATGGCAATAAAAGAGGCAACAACTTCAATTAAATCATATAAGAGTATATTTGGCAACAAGGATAGAACATGAATCAATCAACTTCAAGGTATACACATAAGGGTGAATTTAGCAATGGAGAATCTAACATGATAAAGCAACTTTATATTAATGAATATAAGAACTTAAGAGTCTAAGCCGGTCAAATTTCCACATATAAGCCGGGTAAACACTCGTGACCCCATGTACACGTCTCTCACGTAGTTCAAATAGTACAAACAAACCAGTTCCTACGGGGTAGTTCCCGCATATAACGTTAGGCAAGATACTTGCCTTAAAAGCCCTCAATCAAGACTCTAAAATAGCTTTTCCTTTAAAATTCACCTCCGCTCGGAACAACTCCAACCAAAATCGACTTAATAACATCAAATAATGCAAGAAAAATCAATTCCATTAATTAAAGCTACGATCTTTACACAATTGCTCAAAAGTAAACGAAAGTCAACCCGAGACTCGCCTGGTTAAAACCCGGGTTCAATGGTAGATTTCGACTACCCATGACTCTAAGAGTTTAAATATGTAATTAGTTTCAAAATCCGAGTCCAAATCGACTCTCTAAACTCAAATTCTTTCAAAAACTTGACAAACTTTCAAAAAATTTCAATTTGATTCACATATTTTGATGTTAGAATTCAAGATATAATGATATAATGCGATTAGAAATAGATTTGTAACGGCCCGATGTATCGTAGAAACACATGTGGTGTTAATCATGTAGATTTGGCTTGCTTTAAGTGCGAATCCCTCTTTGTAAACTCTGCAATTTTAACATTTTTGCAGGGCATGAGGTATAAGAGGCTAGTAATTAAGAAAAAAATTCGAAAAGTTAAGAAATGCAAGATATGCAATCGCATTTCAGATATGCGAACCGCATATGTTACACAGGCATCGCAAAGTGAAACAGAAACCTGAGTATAAAACCAGGTCAGAAATTGCAGTCAGTATGCGATCGCACACTGAAAATGCGGACCACAAATTCCACTTCCTGGATCGCAAAGTGGAACAGAGAAATTGGGCAAACTTTATGTCAAAAATGCGTCGAGAATGCGAACCGCATTTCAGGTATGCGAACCGCAAATCTGACAGTAAGATCGCAGAGGGAGACAGAGTTTTGGGTCAAATGTTGTGTCAGAAATGCGGCCCAAATACGGACCGCATATGGGCTTTGCGACCAGAATGCGATCGCATTCTGGCATTTGACATTTTATTTGTGTTTCGATTTTTGACCCACTATAAATACGGACCCATAACCCTAACATGCAAAAACCCTCTTATTTTCGGCACTTCCTCTGTAAAACTCACCAAACCACCTTCAAACCCTAGGAAATCAACCTTCAAATCACCTTGTAAACAACCCCAAGTTCCATGAAAAAAACACCTCCATCACATGACAATCAACCTCCAATTACCAACCCAGCTCTCCCCGTCTAAACCCATCAAAACCCAGCTGGAAAATCATTAAAAATAGTCCCAAGTACGCTGAAAAACAACCGTGGAATCACACGCTTCAAACCCCAACACCCATTACGAAATTTCCCACTTCCTAACCCCAAAACCCTAGCACAAAATGCTGCCAATTTCGTTGTGGAACAGTGCCAAAAAATTTCAGACGAGTTTGAGGCTAGAAAGCTTGTGGTTTTGATTGTTGCAAAGATTTGAATTTATTGGAAACCTTGAATTTAGAAGCAAAGCAAGGTAAGTGGTTGTTCTAACCTTATCTTGAGGGATTAGGAATTTNGGACAATTCAGGTGCCAATACTAACCATAGCTCGCAACCGCAAGGACAACACACATAACCCTTGGCTCAATAACACTGATTACAACAATAACACGAGAGTACGACAAGTAAATCAACACAAGAATTTCAAAATACAAAGAAATAGAAGAACAAGTTCGCAATGAAAGACATAACAAGTAATAATGGTTTCAAACAAGAATAACTCAACAATGGAAGAGATAATGTGTAATAATGATATCCAATAAGAGTAACTCAACAATTAAAGGGGTAACATGTAACAATGATTCCGAATAAGTATAACTCGGCGATAAGAGAGATAACATGTAACAATTATTCCAAGTAGGTACAACTCAACGATAAGGGAGATAACTTGTAACAATGATTTCAAATTGGTACAACTCAACGATAAGAGAGATAACATGTAACAATAATTTCAAATAAGGATAAGTAAACAATAGAAGGGATAACAATAACTTCAATTAAGGTTAAGCAATTACGGAAGAGATAACATGGCAATAAAAGAGGCAACAACTTCAATTAAATCATATAAGAGTATATTTGGCAACAAGGATAGAACATGAATCAATCAACTTCAAGGTATACACATAAGGGTGAATTTAGCAATGGAGAATCTAACATGATAAAGCAACTTTATATTAATGAATATAAGAACTTAAGAGTCTAAGCCGGTCAAATTTCCACATATAAGCCGGGTAAACACTCGTGACCCCATGTACACGTCTCTCACGTAGTTCAAATAGTACAAACAAACCAGTTCCTACGGGGTAGTTCCCGCATATAACGTTAGGCAAGATACTTGCCTTAAAAGCCCTCAATCAAGACTCTAAAATAGCTTTTCCTTTAAAATTCACCTCCGCTCGGAACAACTCCAACCAAAATCGACTTAATAACATCAAATAATGCAAGAAAAATCAATTCCATTAATTAAAGCTACGATCTTTACACAATTGCTCAAAAGTAAACGAAAGTCAACCCGAGACTCGCCTGGTTAAAACCCGGGTTCAATGGTAGATTTCGACTACCCATGACTCTAAGAGTTTAAATATGTAATTAGTTTCAAAATCCGAGTCCAAATCGACTCTCTAAACTCAAATTCTTTCAAAAACTTGACAAACTTTCAAAAAATTTCAATTTGATTCACATATTTTGATGTTAGAATTCAAGATATAATGATATAATGCGATTAGAAATAGATTTGTAACGGCCCGATGTATCGTAGAAACACATGTGGTGTTAATCATGTAGATTTGGCTTGCTTTAAGTGCGAATCCCT